>OFHS01001467.1:0-27510 GCA_900245855.1 Calvadosia cruxmelitensis
ACCCTTACACAGGAAGGCCGTACACAGAACGCTTCCATGATATCCTCAAAAAGAGACTTCTGCTACCTGTTTGGGAGTACAGGGAGGAATTTATGAAAACTGCCCGAGCAAACCAAGTTATTGTCCTCGTTGGTGAAACTGGAAGTGGAAAGACTACACAGGTGAGCTAATTTATTTAACTATTACCTGCCCCAAGCATGCTTCAGCCCACGTTATTTGCCACACATAGCATTTCCAGCTCCGATAGATATCCTAGGAGAGTGGAGTCGATGAACTATTTGAAGAGACAAACATAGTATCTACTAAACGAACAAACGCTTGTGAGATATAGCTTTTGTTTTTTCCAAAATCTATCTGAAATGACCAGTGAAGGCAGCAATGCAAATTGTTTTCTTAATGAACGTAGTTTCGCAGTAGTCAATATTGAGTCGAAGAGAGACGCAGGTGGGCTCTTAAAGTGCCCTTCTCAACAAATTCGACTTTTCAGATTTAGGTAGAGGAGCTCATTGAAAATATACAATTGGTCACAATCCTTCATTGCTTCATTTTATTTCTAATTTCTAAACTCTGTACAACATGTTACATTTCATTACAGATCCCCCAATGGTGTTTAGAGGTAGTTCTTGGTGGCAGAAAGAAGCATGTCGCGTGTACGCAGCCAAGGCGAGTGGCAGCCATGAGTGTTGCCCAGAGAGTTGCAGATGAAATGGATTGTGTCATTGGACAAGAGGTTGGATACTCTATTCGATTCGAAGACTGCTCTGGGGCTCGTACGATTCTCAAGTAAGTCAAGACTCAAGACTAATGTTGTAGAAATGAGAGCTATTTAGTGACATTGTAACTGGAAATCTGCAAGTTGCGCAAGCTTGCAAAGAGGCATGCCCTAAACAGACAATCATAGTGCTTAAAGGGAATCACCATCTGCGTCATATTGACCAATGGAATTAAACTAGCAACGCTGACTATATCAGTGTCAAGGCAGCACCTGATCAGCCACGTTCTCCGCAGACCAGAGACCCCGTGGCAGAGTAAGTGACTGTCGGCCAGCCCTGCTACAGAGCCGTTCCGACGTCGCTAAAATTTGCTACAGCAATGGATAAGAAAGTGTAAAAATGATGATGACCCAGGTGAAATGTAGATCTGTTGACTGTAATTATTAATTGTTTTTCTGTTTGCATGATTGTAGTTTATAAATATGGCTGGACTAGATGCATGAGTTAATCAGTTGTTTTTTAAAGTCCCGACTATACTTATTAAAACTTAATTAAGTCCCCGACTAAACTTAGGTCCTTCAGTTCATCTGCTTATCTCAACCCTGTCCTGCTCGTAAAACTATTTAAATGAAGACTTGCAGTCATTTCACCAATTGCTGATTGGTTGCTTGCTAAGGACTAACTATCTGATTGGTTGTGTGTTGCTACTTTTAAGTTGTTTCGAAAACGTGTTTACACGTCAATAGCAGGACAAGGGTTAAAGTTATTCTCACACAATTTTTATTAGTAGTAAGGAAACCTAGATCACTCTTCCGTTAGTTAATTAAACTGCCTTGCCATTTGTGTAATATTGTTTGCTAGCTTAAACATTTGGACATCAAGATGGCACTATTTATATACTCATAATAGCTTTTCTTGCTGCAAAATGTTCTCAAACATTTGATGCTTGAGAAAGGAGTTTGCTTTTATTGCACTTATCAACATAGATTACATCAATTATATGTTTGACTTGTTGTATTGAGACGTGTTTCTTTACAGAAGTAACTTGAGGTTGCTGATCTGAAACTTGAGCATGTAACGATCATTGCTTTGATAAGTTACATGCTTTTCGATCTCTCCTTATTTCATATTGAGGCATGATATTGTATGTATCATTGACAAGAATGTCTCTTTTTGTAGGTACATGACCGATGGTATGTTGCTGCGTGAGGCTATGACAGACCCTCTGCTCGATAGATACGGGGTTTTACTTTTAGATGAAGCCCACGAGAGAACACTTGCTACAGATATTTTGATGGGTCTCATCAAAGAGGTTTGTTCAAAATGATACCTCTAGAAGCTAGTACATACTCGTTAGAACTTAGCAGTAGGTGCCACATTGTCATATTTATTTTCTATCTCAATTTGCAAGCAAGGTTGATTGTATTACTGTTTATTACCATGTATTAACCGGACTAGTTTTTCACATTAAATCTGCGATTTTACCACATTTATTGCACTTTAAAACAGCACTCGCGTATAAGCTAAACATTTCATCGTTATCATCCAACGCCTAATCGCTCCACAAGGGAAAGATGTGTGATCACAAATAAAATAAAGTTCCCTAAATCTCTTCGCTGACTTGGTCAAATAGCGCCATCTTAGTTCAGGATATTCTAACTTGTGTATGATCCAAGGTGGCATTTTCAGACAAATAGTTTGGTGCTAGATATTTGGCACTCAAACTATTGCACCATGGTGTTATATGGTAGGGCCTATGCTGCAGCTGTACCAAAGTGAAGTTGTGACAGTGGGTTTGACTAATTAGGTTTTTAAGCAGGTGACTTCAATAATCACACGTGTCTTTCTGAGCAGCAGTTGTATTGGCATCTATCTTCAGGTAACGAAGCAACGCAAAGATCTGAAAGTCATCATCATGTCAGCTACGTTGGACGCTGGGAAGTTTCAAGAATACTTTGACAACGCGCCGTTGATGACAATTCCTGGAAGAACGCATCCTGTCGAGATATTCTACACGCCAGAGCCAGAACGAGATTACTTAGAAGCCGCCATCCGAACCGTTGTACAAATTCACCTTTGCGAAGAGGTCGCAGGGGACCTGTTATTGTTCCTAACGGGGCAAGAGGTATGGTAGCTGCCTGAAGAAGATTGAACAACTTTGAATTGTTTATCCCATGTATTATTTACCAATCTTGTGTTTATTGATCAGAAAGTTGAGCAGGGCTGTCTTACAAGTCACAAAGGCCTAAACACTTTACCCAAGGGGGTTTCCTATATTGGATAGTTAAATAGCCTGCAGCACATAGTTCAGTTAAAATCTCACTACTTGACACGTCGCAAAACAAATCTTTTTCTTCTCTCATGACAATTTGGGACAAACTAGTCCACTGGTGTCATACAGGTTAGCCTCCATGTAAATATAGCCTCGTCGTCGTGTCCATATATGTCTGCGCAGTAATCTTTAGTTTTAGAAGTGTACTTGTCATGTTGAAATCCTGTTTTGTTTATGCCTGCTGATTATTAAAGTCGACTGAACCACCTTGAATTCTTGTTATTTGTTGTATCCACGTGGAGAACATGAGAACAAAGCAACTGGCAGTCTGGTCTGCACTACCGTTTAAAAGGGCGAATCCAGACTGTGACCCTAAAGCACATTCTTTGAGTGTCTACTGGATAAAGCGACCTGAGAATACAAATGTAAAATGTCCTGAGCAGAACGGACATCAATCCTGACTTGTGTATGTGTTAAAATTTACTCCTCTTGGAAGCAGTGAACCGGGTCTTTATCACAACTTTGTGTATTCTATCTATGCAGGAAATTGATGAGGCTTGCAGACGTATCAAACGCGAGATAGAGAATTTGGGCCCAGACGTTGGGGAAATGAAGTGTATACCGTTGTATTCAACATTACCTCCAAATCTTCAGCAAAGAATTTTTGAAAGCGCACCACCAAACAAAGCAAACGGTGCAATTGGACGAAAAGTCGTCGTATCCACAAACATCGCAGAGACGTCTCTGACAATCGATGGTGTTGTTTTCGTCATCGATCCTGGCTTTTCGAAACAAAAGGTAGCTTGTGCGACAATAGTGACATGTAGACTAGAAGCGGGACTGTGTGATAGGAAAGGTATCTATGTTTTGACTTGTGGCTTACGGTCAGACCTCAGAATAATGATTACTTTTTGCTGCACTTGACACAACGAGGACAGTTTGTTTTTGGAAATTCTGTTAGTTACCTCAGTAGAACAAATTTGCTAATATATGTAACAATTGTTTTGTTGTGTTGCAACTGATTTCTGAAACGGCTTAAGGCATTCAATTTCACAAGTTGTGTCATATCCTGCCGTTTTTCTGCCTGTTTGGAGAAAGCAACATTTTGGATTAAATTGTTTCTTGAGTAGCATTTCTGGAGAGGAGTAGGTGCATGGAAAAGGAAGCAGGAATGTTCTATCTAATTATTTTGTTTAATGGTCAGTTAAATGAATCCATGCTTGTTTGTTTTGTTGTAGCATGCTACATTGGCGGCTGGGGGCTCTTGAATGAGGCTACATACTGCTACGGTTAATATGATGTTGACTGTGTTTGTGGATTTTTGACAGGTATATAATCCTCGTATTCGAGTCGAGTCGCTTCTTGTATCAGCTATATCCAAAGCAAGTGCTCAGCAGCGTGCCGGACGTGCTGGACGAACGAGACCTGGGAAATGTTTCCGGTGGGTTTAAATGGAATTTATCCATTCACTTTTTTGTATAGGCTGAATATGTCCAGGCACAGTCAGTCACTAGCATGGTTGATACTGATGTGTTCTATGATAGCTATGTTAGTTTATCTGCGTAGTGTCACTATTTCCATCATGCTTCCTTGGCCACTGTGGCTGTTTTGTCTCCTGTTACGATTATAGTGTGACTCTGTTAATATCGTCTGAGTTTATTACCTCAACCACTAAGTATTTTGTGATGCAATATGTATTTCAATGAAGCTACGAACAGGCATCGCCATGCAGCACGGGAATGCGGCGTTCATCACAGGGACAATAACCAACTTTACTGGGCTATGGGAAATTTTTTAACTGTTAGAGTGACATTTTATTTATTTATTAGAGATATGTTTTAAGGTTTTTTGGTATTTCTTGTTAGATTTCATTATTTAATTAATACATTTATCACCTTTGGATTCCCGAATTACAGATAGCTTTTTAGTTTTACTGAGCTTTGCTAGAATTTGAATTAAAACCGAAGAAATATTTTTCTTTTATGTACTAACACTTGTGCTGATTTTGGATTGATTTAGTCTTTACACTGAGAAGGCATACCAGAAGGAAATGCAAGACAACACATACCCTGAGATCCTTCGTTCGAATCTTGGCACTGTCGTGTTGCAATTGAAGAAGCTCGGCATTGACGATCTTGTGCATTTCGACTTTATGGATCCTCCAGGTCAGCAGTCGATGTATATTTTACCTACATCAGTTTATGTCGTCGTCCTTGCATTAGTTCTCATCCGACTTAAACTGTTAATATTCTATAGCAGATAGATTGTAGGTCCATGTCTGATGGTGCTCGGTCTTCAAGTAGTGATTGCAGGCCTTAGAATACGGTATCACCTCGGTAGCTCGTGATGCTTCTTCTTTTTTGTGAATTTGGAACAGTTCCAGAAGTTACTTTTCGAAAAGCAGTAACTTTTAGCTGTAACTATTTACATCTGTAGAAAGGTATTTGTAATTGGGACCAGTTACATTTTCCAGAGAGTACTTCTACTCGTAACTAGTTACATAAAGGGAGGAACTTTTACAGCATTGGTATCAACTTGGTAGCTCATGGTGCTTCTACTCCCGTATGACGACTGGATAAGCCATGCTTAATTTATAGGATAATACAGTTTCTTTCTCTGTCACTGTCCATTAGATCAATTTGTCATATTAGGATTAGACATTAGACTGCTTTGTTCTTATTCTATTGTAGCTCCTGAGACACTGATGAGGGCATTGGAGCTGCTCAATTACCTCGGTGCTCTTGACGAGAACGGTGATTTGACAGAGCTTGGTTCTATGATGGCAGAGTTTCCTCTCGACCCACAGCTTGCCAAAATGGTCATCGCAAGCACAGATTTCAACTGCTCAAATGAAGCGCTGTCAATTGTTGCTATGCTATCAGGTAACTAACGTAATGCGTTAGCAACTCCTTCGCTTTGCAGCAATGCCAGAGTTTACACAATTCCGTTGTCTTGTTGGTGTTTTAGTTCAACAGGTGTTCATGCGTCCAAACGAATCTAAGAAAGCGGCTGACGAATCCAAAATGAAATTTGCTCACATCGACGGCGACCACCTCACCCTACTGAATGTTTACCATGCATACAAGCAAAGTAAATTAGGAACAACAAGCATCCAAACATGTCTCACGCTGCTTGCTACAAAGCATGATATGATACCTCCGAATCTTTCTTTATTCCGTCAGATCATGAGGATACCCAATGGTGCTATGACAACTTCTTGAACAACCGCTCGTTGAAGTCGGCTGATAACGTCAGGCAGCAACTAGCACGCATCATGGACAGGTTCAACTTAAAGCGGATTAGTACGGACTTCAACAGTCGAGACTATTACATCAACATCAGGAAAGCCCTCGTCTCTGGGTTCTTCATGCAGGTTGGTGTGCCAATTAGCCGTATAAGAAGATAGTACAGCTACGCATTACAATAATGATGTGGCTAAGCTATATCGATATTGACACTACGACCACGCATCAGTTATTACTATCAGCCAGCACATTACATTTTCAATTGTAGACCTTTGCCATCAAACCATTGCCCCATCCCTTAGTAATTTGCGCCCCTAAAGGATGCAACTTCATCCAAAATGAAAAGATATTTCGCTTACCTATCTCAGAGGCCAAGCAATGATACTCTATTCTTCTCAAGAATGAAACACAGGGCGGCCTTGGGTCCCTCTACTTGCTCTTATACTTTAAGTCGCACGTCATCGTCATTCTCAGTGACAGCTTGTGCACTGTTGCTTCTACATTCTATTTAATTTATTTTTGCCTTTCGTACAAAACTTCTGCTGGTTTTGGACTTTGCAAATTTTTGACAGTACAATATAACATTAGTTTCAAATCTAGGCAACCAAATGACATGTCCACTAAACTGATTCATTTACACTATAACAGATGGTAGTGTTATGCATAGCCTATTGGGGGGGGGGGGGCAGTTTGGTATGGGGTACGGGGTGTCCCTTCACCACTTGTTTGCATCGGACAGTCTCTGCTGTGTTGATCGCATGCAGTTTTGACAGATGACTGAGTCCTTTCTTTAGATTGTTGTTGCTGCCCTTTAAAAATTGTGACGATCGATGTGATGAACAGTTTAATGACCAGTGGGTGCAATGTGTGTTGCTCCACTAACTTGTCGCTGAGCAGGTGGCACACTTGGAGAGATCGGGACACTACCTCACAGCCAAAGACAACCAGGTAATATGTCGCTGCAGAGCACAGAACAATTTGCAAGTGTGTAATTTAATATTCTTTCGTTGCTTCTTCGTATCGATAAAGTGAAGTGTGGCATGCGATGGCAGCTCACTGACTGATCTCCCTTGTGTCCTTTTGTCATTTAGACAGTGCAGCTTCACCCGTCAACTTGCCTTGATCACAAGCCAGATTGGGTGATTTACAATGAGTTTGTGCTGACAACAAAGAACTACATTCGCACATGCACGGACGTCAAAGCAGAATGGTATGCAAGACAGCTGCAGTACTTGTTTTCTGCTTGTTTGTTTGTTTGTTTATTTGTTTATTTGATTCCTTTTAATGCCTGTTTAATCAATTGGCATAATTTAACTGAATGAATGGGATGTCTTTTTGGTTTTATTGAATTGATCCAAGTCAATGACTGTTGTATACTAAGTCGTCTGCGCATGCGTATGACATGACGACATGCCAATTGCCGCATAACCGTTTGGGGCTAGAGTGTTGTTTGTATGCTGACCAACGGCGATGTTGATTAGATGTTACCTGTGCTTGAATATTGCAATATTATACTCCGCTCAGTATCCGCATACCTTCGCATGGTATTGAATCTCACAATGACTGGTCCTATTATACGGCGGCGATCCAATTAAACGGAGTCGCCTGTACAGATGAATCTGTTTCATTGAGTTTGATTATCCAAGGAAGCTCATAATTTTATCAAATTGAGTAGCTACATTAAACCAAGTGTTATTAACCAGCATGCAGGGAAAATGTGGAATCACAAAGATTCGGATTTATAAAGCGGCTGTCGCATTAAACGGAGTCCAATTAACCGGCTACCAGGGGCTCCACTTGACCCGCCTATTATTGCGTTTGACGGTTTGCATTTTGGTTGTTGGCATCTTCAGGCTTGTTCGCATCGCGCCACAGTACTACGATCTCAGTAACTTCCCCCCTTGCGAAGCAAAACGGGCGTTGGAGAGAGTGTTCGAGAAAGTGGGACGCAAGAAATGAGAACTCGCTAGGACACAGTCACGTGACTGATGTTCTATTATACGTGGTTGACGAGGACTGGGTCGTGCATAATCGTGACCAAGATTGTTGTTCTAATGACGTCATATTGCATTGTCATGACAACGTAAAGATAACATGCGTATTGTGTTGTGTGTGTAATTACTGTTACATCGTGTTGTGATTTGCTCCTTGGTGAATCTAACGCGAGGTTCTGTCGCACGCGAACCGAACGTGTTTACTACAAAAAGTCATAATATTCCTTCTTTGTGAACAGTTGTCTTGATCTGGTCTGATGGTACGAAATGTCCATTGCTGTGTGGATATGGATTTGCGCGTGACTATGATGCTCCTTTGAAGACCTCATTTCAGTTTCTTCCAATGATGTTGAGAATGATATGACACGGCTGCAATCTTGATTTTCATATCCTGGAAGAAAAAGATTTGCAACCGTCTAAAATGATGTTTAGTGCCGAAATCCCTTCTGGTGGCGATAGAAATTGCAATTGTTTGATGATGCGATTAGGTAGGGTACGATGAAAGACAGTATCCTACTTGCCGGGCTCTATAAAAGCTAGTAAACTACCGGGAATTTAGTAGAAAATAAAGGGGAACATTCGCACGGAAAGTAACGTCTATTTGTGGAAGATATGGTGATTTCTTTTGTTTTGTGTTTTAACGGAAAATTCCAGATCAGACCCTGTTGCTGTGCATTCTTTCATCTTACCCCTGCTTACCTGGCATTTCAGTCATTTTAACTGGTTAACCCTTGCAATCGACTTCAGTTGTTGATCTTACCTCTTTGAATATCGGTAGATTCTTGCTTCCGAGCGGTAAATTCCGATTTGTTCCAACTCTGCTGTGTTTCTGTGAACTTTTTCTACTGGGAACGTCTTTGCCGTTTCGTTTAGTGATGGCTCGCGATGCACTATACCATATGGCGAAGAATACAAGCATGTCCGTCGCCTACCTTTATCAGGAGTTCAGTTTATGTCTGCCATCCGAATCAATAATCTTGACTTCGTCTTGATGGATAAGCACGCAGATTTCAGCACAGTAACTCCAACTGAGATTATTCTTCCCAAAGATGTTTCGTGCTGTGCTCGGTTTAATTAGAAATCGTTTGTTTTTGCATTTCGTAAAAGACAGGTGGAGCAATCCAATAATTTGAAATCGTCGCTATTCGTTTTCTTCCCTGGAAGAGGCTGTGATGTCTCACTCGACAGTTGAAAGGTCAAGACGCTCATCTCCAGTTGTAATGGGCTGGCATGGTTCACGTTTGCAGCTGCAACTCTTGTCACCACCCATGTTTGAATTACCCTTTGAGCACCTGTCAGACTTCCTCTGTGCGCTGAAAAGGCGGGTTCGCCAATCTACATGTTCCCAGCGGACAAATTACATACATGGTCGTAAGTGCCGTCGGACCGTAAAGATGCCCTTTGCGCCCCACTTGCGGTCTCTCTGTCAGTGCGGTACTAATTTAACTCAGTCGTTTCGGCTTCTCGACCGCAAGACCTAAAAGGTCATGCAACACACTTTGAGCTCACCGATTCATATGCATCCGAAGCAAAGTGGGAATTTACCGATCTATTATGCAGAATGCCGGCTGCTAAGATCCAAAACGAAAACAGTGGCTTTTAAATAAACTCTGATTGAAACGTTGAGAGTTTCATCGTTCGTCGCTATCATAGAAACGATGAGAAACTACAGCTTGGATTTTGCCCATTTGTGATGATTGACATGTCTATTGTCTGGACGCATAAAAAGTTGTTTTGATCACGAGTATAGTAAAGCCAGCTGAAACTTATTATGAAACTCAAAGGACAGAAAAACCGATCCATGAAGAGGTGAAGAAAAATCCGAACCATTTGTATACGTTCAAACGCTTAATACCCCGCTTAAACACCACTAGGTCTAAACTGGAACTGGAAAAATGCGCTGGCATCTCAAGTCTTGAAGCCTTCCTGTATGATTTGGAATAATACTGCGGCCTGGTAACTAATGACGTCATAGCTACTTTTGTAATGACTGTGTTTTGGGTCTGGAAATCCACTTCATTACTTTTTCGATTATGTTACGAATTTCAAACTTTGAAATGTCAGCAGAAAGTAAATTGTTTCCAGTACCTGCGCTGTTACACAGACAATACTAAAACAGCTGGCTCATTATTAATTTATTTCAGCCCAATTGTTCAAATGTTTCTGCGGATAAGATTGCGACTTGGCGATTTTGAAATGGGTTTTGGAAAAGGCATTTTCAAGAGACAGATAAAACTTCAAATTTGACAGGGACCAGAGAGCGTAGAAGCAAAGAAGAGATCCAAGCAAGGATGTTATAACATGGTGCAGGAATTTATACCAAGTACACGTTGTCAAAGAATGCAGACAAATATTTGCTGGTAGTAATTGACAGTATACGGACAAGGAAGATAATTCTCGCGCTCTACGCCGTCTACAAACCCCGCTGGTCTTTCTGTTGTATGAAGACCAGCAACTTTAACGGCATTCAGGCGCAGTGGAGCATTACGGCAATCATGCCATCGATCAGAGAAAGATGTGTCTTGTTGGCGAGCGATAGTTATAATGTCCCAGGAACGATTATCGCTTGTCGTAATTCTTACTGTCTGTGATCAAGGATTTATTATTAAGCGAACAAGGAAGACTTAGGCAAATTGAACTAAAAATCAATTCCGTATTTCCCGTAAAATCAGTCATTTTACAACAGTAGGAACACTTCAGACCTGAATAAGTCGACATATCAAAATTGGCCGAATGTAATGGACAGGATGGTTGCTATTTTGGAGAACATTGTCAAAGGTCAAAAGTTGTGCGGACTGCCTCGTGACCAAGCACATTTGCCTCATCTCTGAGTTTTGATGTTGCGCAACTCAAGCAATGGATACGGAAGTCACAAACTCACAATGCATCTTCTAGCTATAATTTTCTTCAAATTTAACGTCAGCTCGCATTACAGTATTCAAAAGCAGATAGCGCCAAAGATATTGCTTTTGCAAATCAGAGGACAATTAGTATACTTTATGACAAATTAATTGTCTTCCAGCAGCATCAGCGATCCGTTAATTAATCTGATTCACTCGCAAGTGGCATTCTGAACCAGATACCTGGATTATCAACGATGTCAGATTCTGTTGATTTGCATGGAGTATAGAAAGGAAATTTGTTTCTGTGTGATGGACAGATTGTTCCCCATTTCCCGTAATCACTGTATCGATCTTCATGGTCACAAATTTGCTCGAGATTAAGGCAGTTGTGGTATTCTGAGTTCTCCAGTGTGAAGTATTCGGGTTTCAGTTTGTTAAAGTGAAACAACCATTTTGCATTGCCAGCTGGAAAGAAAAGTAAAATACATTAATAGTATAATAATGACATATAAATTTAAATGTCACTTGATTTAACGGGTGTAGCCCACTAAGCGAACGGCTTGTCTCCCTTGGGGCCCTCGACAATGCACTGAAAAAATATTTTCTAGACAAGAATTTTGTTCTTGTTTCAAGTATCAATTTTCTTAAATTAAGACTAAGTCAGTGGAAGAACAATGGCAATCTTCATACTTGGCTTAGTAATCTGTGGCTTACAGCGTGGACAAGTATTTATTTACTAGATTTGAAAATAGTATTCCTTATAATGAGAAGTTTTGTTCAATGGAAACACTATTTTTTGCAGTGTGCGAGTTTGCCGACTTGGAATCGTTTTGATGTTTAGAACTAAAGCCTCCTATATCCTATTTCCCTAGGATAATTTTTCATTTTTGGTGAAAAGTTTTGAGATTTCTATGCAGTCTGTCTATTGCCCAGAATCATGTAAAAGTACCAACACGCCGGCATAACTTATGTCTGCACACTTGCAAAGAATGACGCTTTATCGCAATACTTAAATTTCAACTAAAGGGTATGAAACAGGCAATTTTCGAAGTTTACTCACTGATCGAGCCAAATGTAAATCCTAGTTGATTCCATTCGCCAATAAATTCGTTTGTTCTTTTCGTGTTGACTTCTTTGTTCCACATAAGAACCCTCGGATCTTTGTTGGCGTCTCGGACTTGATTTCCATTGCGCTTTCCAAGAAATTTGAAAACCAGTGAAGGTTTTGTAGCATCACATGTCTCCATTCTCGGACCTTCTTTTGAAGATAATGAGAAACTCAAGCATTTGTCGTCGCTGCTTTTGATGAGGATTTCCTGGCCGTTGGAACCTATGGAGGAATGACAAACAACTGCCGTTAACTTTCGTTAAACGTCCGCCATTCTTAACGACCACCTCTCTAAAGCGGTCACATACGCGTACACATTGTACTTGTTAAATATAAAGGTCAACTTGTGCGTAATATTTTATTCAAAGTAATAGCAAATAGCTGAAAGGAGAATTAATTTGCTTTCTTCTACTACATTACAATATATACTAGATATTCTTTGATATACTAATAATTGCAAACTACTACTAACATTTACATAAGTTGCCAGTTAATTCAACCGAGCTGTACGGACAGAACAAGTGATCGAAGAGGCGTCCCGGCAGTGGATGGTGATAACGATTTTCAGTGCTTAAGTAGGATTTTGTAACACCAGAAGATTCGATCACTTTCTTGTCTATCTGATCAATAAACGTTCCGCACTCGAAATGCTGCCCAGCGCTTCGATATTCACGGGCTCTGCCATGTGCGAATTCTGAAACAAAAAGTACTTTTCGATCGTCTCGTTCTCTCCGTCGCCTGTAGTGTCACCGGCCCTTATTGCTTTGTTGGCCAGATGGCTTGGAGCAGTATAGTATCAGCACCACGCATTTCCTAGTTTGCCTAGAGGGATTTGAGATGAGCTCATTCGAGCTTATACCATTATCTCTGCACAGCCCTTGCAAGAGGCTCGGGCAGGAACGAGACATAGGCATGGCATACTATACGGTGTATCTGCAGGTACAGTATCCGGCGGGTTGCACTATATTCTTCGCACCATCTGATCTGTAGAGGAAGGATGTTATAAATACAGTTGATCTTTACTCACCTCTGGACGTGAAAAAGATATCCTTTCCTTCGATGAATTTGTCTACTTCACTGTCGATCCAGCTCACGAAGCCATCTTTCACTCTCTTTGCTTGTTGTGCATGATTTTTCTGCTTGAGAACATTCCAGAATATTCCCGTAGCTAGTGTTCTGAAAATCAAGAATCCTTTCAGCCTCATTGTTGCCTGTTTGATTGTGAATCGGCTGTCAATATTGAAGGCATATTTTCGAGCCAAGACAGTCAAGACGTCACTCGCACCAAACATGTTATCACCGATCAACATTTTGTGAAATGAACGTAATGCTGTTTCGATTTGTTCTCTCTTTTCTCTCCTAGACCATTTGTTGACAAAGTTGTCCTTTTGTCGACTGCCATCCAGAACTTGCAGGTAATCGTCAAGCATGGCTTGCAGCCTGTTAACGTACCTGTTGGAATGGTATGAAAAGCAGAGTAGCTTCAAATTCTCACATTTCTACAGTAGAGTAAAGTGACAAAAGCGATTGTTGTTGCAGTGAAACCTGTCTATAACGGTCACCTCTGGGACCTGAGAAAAATAACCTTTACAGACAGGTGGCCTTTTTGTCCAGGGTGATTTCTATAGAAAGTATCATGTTGGGGTTTTAAAGAGTGGTCTTTATATACAGGTGGCTGCTCTACAGAGGTGGCCGCTAATACAGGCTTGACTGTAGACCTATATAAGTGGCGTTGCCGATATTATGATAAACTGAAAGAATCGATGCGATTGGATTGAGTACTTACTGTGCGTATTGCGTCACAATCTGGTTTAACTGTAAGTCATTCTTAATATCTGCCAACGAATATCCAATGGATTCCTTGAAATCGGTAATAATGGTCTTCAATTCACCAATCTGATTTTCGATGTCTTCCTCCTTCTGCTTCACTTCTTCGACTGTCTTGTCCTCTGTTCCCAACGAGATACCGAAGATCCCTATTGCCCATTCTATTGCTTCGTAATGCTCTTTTGCTGTTCCAACATTTGCCAGCAATGCTAGAACGGTTGCACTACCCTAGAATTTGAAAAAGGGACATGCATTTAGTGGAAAACCAACTAAAGACAGGAAAATCAAACGAAACCACGATTTCTGATATTTAGCAGAATATTTTTCGTCCATTTCCTATATATATTCAAGTGTAAGTAATGTATCATAGAGTAAACTAGAAGCTTAATTGTACAAAAACTTATATTTTTCCTTTTCGTTTGCTTGCATGTTTGAATGCACGACCCATTTATACTAAAATTACAAACTAACCTTGATATTATCTAGCATTTAGGGTTGTCGTAGCATAACTATTTCTGATAATTTACCCTGTGATTCGATGGCTCCCATCACATCTCTACAGCTTTGTCATTTGGAGATCGCAAAAAGTAATCTTTGTCATTAGCTGTTATTCTCATTTTCCGGATCCTCGCTGAATCGATATGATATTAACCGGTAGAGATCCATTCTGTGAAGCATGTTTTAAACAAGAAAGCCTTCTTTGTAAAGTTTCATCTTCTAGAAGAAAGTCGTGCATCTTGGGAATACTGTATATTGACCTGTTGCAGTCTACAAATATTCTTGCAGTAAACTATTAATTAGAATTATATAGTAAGAACCATATGCTCATTTTTATTATATTTCGTAATTATATTTCGTAACCATATGCTCATTTTTCGTATTTTTCGTTTAGCCTCTCATGGTTATTGTTATTTTTATAGTCGCCTATGTACCATATTTCGTGAAATTAGGGATTAAATTTTAATCCAGGAAGCAATTTTTTGCAATGGATGCAAACTCACCAGAAGACGTTTCTGTGGCAAATGGACGTCATCTTTTCCTGACCCAATCATTTGCATCTCCTCGCCGTGATCCTTGACGAGAGAAGCAAATAGGGTGTTGGAGAGAACCCCAATCAACGTCAAACCAAGTAAAACGCTCATGATGTCTTCTGGAGTGCGTGGTCGAACCTAAACTGTAGACTATCATTGACATCATAGCTTTTATTCCACGAAAATTTATTCGGATCATTAAACTCATTTGTCAAATCCATTAAAAGTCAACCCGCATCGTAATGGAAAATATTAGACAAATACGTAAGACGCTATGCTTGGTTTCTTTCACGGCAAACAGTTGAAAGTAATTTCAGGTGGCTCTTTTGTTGGTATGGGCGTGGCACATGTCTTGACATCAGACTATGATGTGTCTAGAATATTATTCATCCATCGAATGATGCTATCTTAAATGACATATAATAGGTAACATCCATGGCAGTTAGACGGGCGACGGGCAAATACAATTTAAAAAGCTCTGCTGGCACAACAAACAATGGAAGTAAGTGAAAATGATACGATCAATACTTTTCTGATATCCATCCAAAATATTTTCGATAATGAGAGTAGCTTTTTCGTAAAGTTAGCTATCAAAGATTTATTAATCTGAAAAGTTAGAGCTAAACACTTAAGTAGCAGGTTTCTATTCTCTCGTTTGAAATGTCAGTTACGCTCGTCTGTCCTGTCCTCGTGTAAATATTGACTACTATGTGTATAGTAAACATTGACGTTACAATAGTGAAATTGTACTTGATGCTGTTAAAATATTATATACTACAAGTATTTTGTTACTAGATTTAAGAATAATATTCCTTGACATGAGAAATGTTGTTCTTGAAATGAGAAAACAATTTATTGCAATGCAATAGAATAATTGCCAAGAGGACGTTGAAATTTGCTAGACACGCCTACCGCTTATTCCCTCAACAGGTTTCAGACCTGCTCCTATGGGAATCAAATCCAAACTCAAACTAAGTTGTCATATCTGAAATGATATGTAACTGTTCCGGATCAAAGAAGAATGGACTTAAAGTGTTCATAAACCAAAATTAAATTATTCCGGATATCTGGTCAATCTTCGTTGAAAGTTAAGATGCTGATTGATTTCTTTTAATTTTGAGATTTTCTTCTATTCTGATTTTTCTGGAAATCTGATCTCTCTGAACGATAAAGAGCTGATTCTAGGATGCGAGACGTCTTGTCTTCAAAAATGACCCCCGTGAGTAATGAAGGATGGACAGCATTCGCAGTGAATTTGGCGCTTGAATGCTTGATTTCGTCAGATAAAAATATAATTAGGAACAAAACCTACAGCTTACAACCTCAGAAAATTCTATACAGTATCTGTATCGGTGAACGATCTCCTACTAAAATTTACTGCTTCCCTTGCAACGGCCGAGATATATTGGCTAGTTTGAACTCGAACAAACAGAAGTTGTGTAATTTGGACCACCGTAGAATCTCAGTGATTCACTGATTGACAGGTCACTCTGATTGACAAGTCACGTGACTTTCTGCAGCCCGCGAAACGTCAGCCAGGTTTCGGGTCACGCCAAGGGTCGCGCATAAAACTTGTTTATGCCTGGAACCTGCCTGGAACTAGTTTGGCTAAATGTCTGGCTTCTTGTGCCTGTTCGTGGCCGACAATCATAAAACATTTATGTCCTTAGTCTTAAAATCATATTTCAAAGATGTGCAGGTAAGGGAGCGGAATTTTAGCAACTAAATTGTTAAGCTATGTTCAAATGTAATTGAGAAAGTTTTACGCTAGTTATACCGCTCGCAAGTTGTTGACATGCGGACAAAATTACGTTTCACAACTTGCAGACGTGTATAAACGCAGAATTTGCTCCCAGAAATTAACAGAAACTGATGCGCGTTTAGACCCAACCTGACTTGATACATGTTTACATGGAAGTGTGCTAAGGTTCAATAGTGAATCTCAAACATCATTAATGCATATGTTTTTTTTCAGCAAACATAATTATTTATTCTGCTAAAAGCCATTATGGCTTTTTCACAGAGTTGACATCTTCTTGCATGGTACAAAAGAAATTTGAGATCATTAATAGCAACAACTATGCGGAACAACTTTCATACGAATTTTGACTCAGTCACATTCCATTTAATAATATAATCTACTAAATTTTTTTAACTGCCACACATGAAGACAGACACTTTTTGGATGAACGGTGGAGGTACGTAGGGAGATTTTTTACGAGTTCCACCACCCTCGTTAGAAATTCTCAAGCATTGCTTATTGGCCGATTTCATAATTGATACGCGAACAAGCCCATGCCTCATGCAGACAAGACGCTTTCCTGGATATGTCGATATTATCAACACATCCTTTATTGCAAAGAGATCTTATACAGTGCAGTTGATTTCTGCAGTATTGTTGTTGAGGTACTGTGAACGAAAACCATGTGAAATCCTTGTGAAAACCGTGTGAGAAAGGCACTTTTCGCATGGTTTTTCGTTCTTTCCTCAAATTCATATACTTTTTCACATGGGTTTTTATATGGTATTTGCTATTTCACATATTTCTTCGGAGGGTGCTTCCCACTTTATACGGTTTCACATAATCTTCATACATTTTTGGATTCTTATATTATAGTGTTGTATAACGGGCACAAATTCAGTATGCTTGCTCTCTGGAGGGATTATAATTGTCAACGGTTTGACTGCCACTGAAGTAGCCATTTCGTCTTAGGGAGTGTTCCTACTATGATGCATCACTTTATATACAGTATAACCAAGCTGCTAAACAGCATTTCTTTGCATTATTCTTGAACAGAGATAGCGACAAGTTGAAGATCAAGATAACTGTTGTTGTAATTTTTGAAGGCTTTATTATGCAGCTATGAGACCAATATTTTCTATTAAATAACAAAATAGTCCTCTAACAGCATCAACGGTCCCCTAATCTGATTCACTCGCAAGTGGCATTCTGAACCAGATGCCTGGATTATCAACGATGTCAGATTCTGTTGATTTGCATGGAGTAAAGAAAGGAAATCTGTTCTTGTGTCTTGGACAAACTGCTCCCCACAACCCGTAATCACTGTATCGATCTTTGTGATCACAAATTTGCTCGAGATTAAGGCAGTTGTGATGTTGTGAGTTCTCCAGTGTGAAGTATTCAGGTTTCAGTTTGTTGAAATGAAACAACCATTTGGCCTTGTCAGCTGGAAGGAAAAATAAATTAAAGCTATATGAGAATGATGTCATCATCATTCGTTGCTATTGAAAATGTAAGACAATCCATGATGTTACGACAACGAAATCACTCGTTTCAAACTTTCCTCACGTTGCGTCAGGATTTAATATTTTAATTTTACCAGATACGACTCCTTTCTTGATCATGTTTTTCACCGAATCACGCACTATGTTTCTATACTCCGGTGTCTGCCAAAGTGGCATCGTTTTGGATGGCAGTTTTGAGCTAAGCCTCATATACGGTATACCGTTGTTAGGATATATGTCCTATATATATATATATATCCTATTTCCCAAGGATACCTTTTCATATGTTGTAAATTGTTCAATGACTAATGACATTACTTGCATATCGCTTGAGATTTCTATAAAGCAGTCTGTCTAATGCCCTGAATCATGTAATCGTATCTACACGCTGTTGCAGCTTAGGTCTGAACACTTTCTAAGAACGACGCTTTTATTACAAGTTTACTTTCAACTAGAGTGTACAAAGCGGTACAATTTTCCAAATTCACTCACAGATCGAGTTGAATGTAAATCCGAGTGGATTCCATTCGCGAATAAATTGATCTGGATGCTCTTTATTAGCGTCTTTGTTCCACATTAGAACCCTCGGGTCTTTGTTGGAATCTCTCACTTGTTCTTCTTCATATTTTCCAAGGAATTTGAAAACCATCGATGATTTCGTAGCGTCACACGTCTCCATTTTCGGTTTTCCAGACAAGGTGAAACTCAAGCACTTTTCATCACTGCTTTTTATGAAGATTTCTTGGCCGCATGAACCTAAAGCAAAAAGAACAGCTGCCCGTCATATCTGCATCAGCCTCGACTCCCCCATTCATATAACGTATCTTGTAGGTAACATTTGCATCGAAGTCAGTGGGTGTACCGTTAAAGATGAACTGCTATTTGAAATTCATCGTTGCTATTCTATATGTCTTTACCTAGAAGGCCCAATGAAAAAGCGAGGGGCTCTAACAAAATGCCCCAATATTTTCTCGCATACTGCGTTTCTGTAAATTCTATAGCGTCTTGGTCAATCTTATAGTTATTCTTATTGATCACATTAATTTCGAGTAGAAGTATTTAGAATTATACTTCCGTGATGAGGTTTGAAATAAATGATTCACAGTTCAGAATGATAACATGAATTAATAATGGCACATTGAAATATCCACGCGTTTGCTTTTCTATTTTCGAGAAGTAAATGCAGCTGATCTAACGATTTAAAACTGCAATGAAATGCAAGCGAGTGACACCATGTAATAAAATTACTTCTATAAATTCAGTTTCTTTTGGAAAAGTAAATTAAATTACTATGCCTCGATAGTTTTTCGATTAAAAGCAAATTCACATGATACATGTGTACTATACGGTAGAATACTAGACGGTTATGGAGAGCTAGCGACGTTCTGTTTCAGGTATCTGAGCGTCTATCGTAAAGGTCAGAAGACTCAATCAATTTCTGGCTAGTTCGTCAATATTTTTACTATACGGCGCCTGCCAAAGTGCTGGAGTAACGTATAGCTGTATAGAAAAACGTTTCTAAAGCCCCATGGCCCCACCGCACCTGTCTTCATTTTCTTTTCCTCATCTGCAGTAGCTCCTGTCTCCAGTAATGCATGGTGGGCTGGAGTTGCAGTCCCACATCATACATTTTCCTTAGTTGTCAAAGATATAGGTGAATCCAGACGCTCACTATATTACCTTTGCATGCTCAAGAGACTTGAGCGTGGAAGGAACATAGGTGGAGACGGGGAGTGTACGGTGCTATATACACAACACAGCATAATTTTCGCTTCAAAACTATTAAAGACTAACGATAGTCACTCACCTCTGAAAGTGAAAAAGATATCCTTTCCTTCTATGAATTTGTCTACTTCACTGTCGATCCAGCTCACGAAGCCATCTTTCACTCTCTTTGCTTGTTGTGCATGGTTTTTCTGCTTGAGAACATTCCAGAATATTCCCGTAGCTAGTGTTCTGAAAATCAAGAATCCTTTCAGCCTCATTGTTGCCTGTTTGATTGTGAATCGGCTGTCAATATTGAAGGCATATTTGCGAGCCAAGACAGTCAAGACGTCACTCGCACCAAACATGTTATCACCGATCAACATTTTGTGAAATGAACGTAATGCTGTTTCGATTTGTTCTCTCTTTTCTCTCCTAGACCATTTGTTGACAAAGTTGTCCTTTTGTCGACTGCCATCCAGAACTTGCAGGTAATCGTCAAGCATGGCTTGCAGCCTGTTGACGTCCCTGGTGGAATATACGAAAATCAAATTAGCTTCAAATTGTATGTTTTTGCCATGGCGACCCAGTTGCATTTTTAGGCGACCATAGTCTCCTGATATACAATAACCAAACTGAATGTTTTTCTATATTTATCTGGTCATCACGTAGCTGTTTGATGCCTTGAGTTTTAGTTATCGAGATTGAACACAGCGGAGAACCTACTCCAGCGATGCCCAAATTCCGGCCCGCAAGCAATACACAGTAAAAGCCTTCGTATGAAGTCAATTGTATATTGCGATGACGTTGGATGCCGTATCTAGCGTCTATATCATTTAAATTTAAATCACTCCTCGCTAAGGATAAAAATTCAGGCTAAATGTGGTAATGGCATTTCCTGTGATTTCGAATTAGTATTATATTGTTAGCTCATTGAATATACAAGGATATTTTAATAATATGCATTGCGTAGTTTCCAGTGAAATCCTGATATGAGTTTGATGACGATGAAGACCGTCAGTTTTGGTAGCCTCGTTTAGTTTCCTGGTCCAAGAGCACGTGGTAAACATGTCCACAATTCGAAGAAAGGCGCAACTCGTACGGGACGCCACAGCCACCGACACCCAATACCGGGACCTATTACACGCCATCCGACACGGTTCCAATGGGGCAGCATGGGGCGACACCACTCTATATAGGACAGCCCTTACGGACAGCACGGCCGGATCGGGATGCATCACTGAGCAGAAAGGTGCGACAGAAGAAGCTCGAATGCCTCCACGCAGACCACTCCTCGCCTTCCACGATGGAGATCAAGGCCAAGTCGACGATATGGTGGCCCACAATCAAGGAGGACAACAATGCCACGTTCCACCGCTGCATCCAGACACAACCATCCAGCCCTCCTCAGCCGCAGCAGCACAACGCAAGAGCATAGCGACCACGCCAACGACTGCACGTGGACATCGCGCAAGACATGACCAACACCAAATGGCTTGTCATTGCCGATGATTATTCCGATGACATTCATGCCCATGAACTGAGAGGCAGCCCTAGCGCCGATGACATCATGCGCTGCTACGCCCGTCAATTTGATGAGTCCGAGGTGCCGGAGGTGATACTGTCAGATGAGGAGCCTGTCCTCGTGTGCAAGACTGTCAAAGAATTCCTCAGCATACTCCATATCGACACCAGCCCGAGTTCCCGGGGTTTCCTGAATCCAATGGCCGTGCTGAAGCCGCCGTCAAAGCAGCCAAAGCCATCACTAACTGTGCAAGCAGTGCTTCAAAGGCAGCAAAGCCTGGGGTCGGATCGCTCGGGGCTCATTGCGCACCACAATACCCTGAGATATCGTGCAACTTCTCTTGCCGACATCCTCATGGCTATCGTGCCAAGGATGCTATTCCCACTATGCCGATATCGCCGAAGCACGATATGATCTAGTTTGGCTGGAAAACGATTCTGTGTTGTCCAAGAAAGCTTATGCAGATCACGCAAAGTACGCCGGGGTGCTCCAGAAAAGCGACAGAGTTTGTGCGCAGGACGGCTTGGATCTCCTCTTCAGGAGACACGGTGTCGTCACCGGTACCCTGCTCAACGACGAGTATGAGGTGCTGGACGATCGTACCGGCAACAAGCTCCGTCGGAGCCGACGTCTTCTCAAGCCAGGTCTCACGGCAGCTTCGTCTGAATCGATCGGCGATGAAGAACCCCAGAAATCACCCTCGTGTATACTCAACTCGCGTGAATGCCGGTCGACCACTATAGATACGGCAACTAGATGCAATGTTTCTCGTTTGAAAAAGACGTATTAATTACTTCAATAATGCAACAACTTTAAGCAATAAATCAAGCAATATTATAGAGCAATATTTCAAGCAATCGCTGTTTGTTTGTTTGTTTGTGTTTTTTTGTGACAAAAGAGATTGTTGTATGGTCATGTAGATATTGATGCCGATATTATCATAAACTGCTATAGACGGCTAGAGGAAAAGAAGCGATAGATTTGGATTGAGTACTTACTGTGCGTATTGCGTCACAATCTGGTTTAACTGCAAGTCATTCTTAATATCTGCCAACGAATATCCAATGGATTCCTTGAAATCGCTAATAATGGTCTTCAATTCGCCAATTTGATTTTCGATGTCTTCCACCTTCTGCTTCACTTCTTCGACTGTCTTGTCCTCTGTTCCCAGCGAGATGCCGAAGATCCCCATTGCCCATTCTATTGCTTCGTAATGGGTTTTTGCTGTTCCAGCAGTTGTTAACAATGCTACAATGGTTGCGCTAGCCTAGAATTTTGAAAAAGGGACATGCGGTTTTTTCACCAAAATGTATATATTACAAACTAGCAAGAAGTTCCGTTCCTGCCTTTTAAAATCTCTTCCATACGGTATATCTATGGTACAATATCATTTAGTTTGACAACATTTAGAATTCCACTGGTGATGCTTGCTATACTTTCTCATTACTCAAAACAAATCAAAATATGGCACCTCGAATGTACCATTCAGTCCGATAAAAATCCTGCAGAGTTCATGAACCCGGCTCCAATTCCTGTACACATTTGGTTTCCAAATTTGCCTCTTTGACTTATAAAACTCAACGTTAATCCTTATTGTTAACTCAATTATCAAAGAACACTTTAGGTAAAAAAAGCAAAAATAAGTGTTACTATGATGTATTAGTTTGTGAACTCAGCTCCATCATCATCATCATCATCATCATCATCATTTAATCTGAAAAATCCGATAAGCTTACAAAGCTTTTTTGCACGGAGCAGATAAACAGAAAAACAAAACTTGTATCTGCTTGGATAACTGATTAAATGATGATGATAATGATAATGAAGATATTGTTATGTGTCATTCTCACTTTCCAGATGATCGCTAAAGCCAATGTGATGTTAACCAATCTCTAGAATCACATCAGCAATTATAATGTATATACGAAGCATCTTCTTTTTCAGGGACGGTCAGTCTTCTCGCAATATGAATTGCACCTTTCGTCTCATTTGTCTTGGCAATTTGTGACATGACAAGGCAAGTATTCTTGCGCTGACAATGTATTTCAAATCAGGGATTTCGTGTTGAAAATGCCAACTCACCAGAACACGTTTCTGTGGCAAATGGTCATCATCTTTTCCTGAGTCAATCGCTTTCGTTTTCTTGTGATGATGCTTGACAAGAAAAGCATCTATAAAGTTGTAGAGGACCCCGATTAACGCCAAACCAAGCAAAAGTCTCATAACGTCTTCTCGAGTACGTGATCAAAGCAAAACTGTAGACTATCGTTGAAATTCTAGATTTTTCTCCCCGAAAAAATGATTCGGGTCATTAAATTCACTTTAAAATTAGCTGTTTCATAAACGTCAACCCACCTCGTGACGCAAATTATTGGACACGGTGATATGCTTGGCTTCTTTCACGTCAAACAGTCGATTAGGAATCAGGTGGTTCTTTGTGCTGTGGTCGTTGGACACCTGTCTTAACACAAAACTATGATGTGTTTGGAGTATTTGAAGGGTAACGTCCACATCAGATAAGCGAGGATGTGAAAATATATTCTACACAGTGCTAGATGTATTGTACCAAAAATATTTCGAGCAACCTTGTATACGCTAAATATCTATATATGTCTTAAGACTAAAATATATGTCAATTAACCATATTCAACACCAAAAATTGATGTTTCAATTTAAGGATATAATAAACAGATTAAGGGCTGTAACGGCAAAGTAATGTTTTCATAAAGAAAAGAGAATATATCTGCAATCATCTAGTTTTAGACTGATTCTATTCATTTACGTAAGCTCACTTCGATAGATTTGATGAAGATCTATGAATCCTCACTCCAGTAGAAAAAGAGCAGGTTCATCGTTGTTAGCGCTTTGCTCGCTCGTGTGCGTGTTGATTTCTGCGTAGAATAACTGATCACTATGAGTCAGAGACAACTTTCAGTTTCAGGAAGAGTTGAAATTCAGTTCTTAAAAAGATATCATTTACTAGAATTAGAACGTGCAAGTTCCATGTCAATTCTAGCACAGTTTTCTTGTAACGATTATGCTCCAGAAGCCATTTCGGTGAAATCATGGTGAAATGGACTCGCTTGGACTGGAGTGAGATTTAGTGAACCAATTTTTACAGTTTACGATTCTTTAAATAAGGAAGTGTACCACCAGTGTGTTTTTAAAAGAAAGTCAGCCAAATAAGGTAACGTCGATTAACGAACACGTCTAGATCTGCACCCATCCGTTCGACCGATTTAGTTAACAGCAACTGCTTAAAGTTAATCATAGGAAGTAAAATGATGAACAGTAAGTTCTGAATTTAAAGTACTTTATCTATCTACTAATAATTCCGTAACTATGTCATCAAGAAACAAATGCTAAGTTGATCATGTGCTTACATATTGTAAATTTGCTGCCTGTAATAGCCTTATTCACCCTGTATTAATTTGTTTATATGACAGAAATAAAATTCTATCTATCTAAAAACTCTAATCTATCTATGTCTGTCTGTTTGTCTATCTGAAGCCGGATGTGACGTTAAAACAATGGAAAACTGCGGTCCACCCTTGCTGAAGTTGAGGCGACGTTAGCGTCTAAGCTTAGGCAAAGTTAGCGTCATCATGATGCTATAGTATATATACCATGGTGTTGCCGCACTCTCTTATCTTACACTGTTTCCAGAGAATAATAGCTATTATAGCTGAGGGTAAAAGTTCAATTCATTATCTATTGATGCCAATTGCTTGCGAGCAACGGCGCGTGAAGCGGTCAAAAACTTCGGTCAAGACATCATGATTTAAATTCTTCATTATTTAATCCCAGAATTAGCCTTGAATCTCCTTAAACGAACGTGTCTTGGTCGTTAAACTAAGATTGGAAGTTAGGGTTGGTTTTTGCAACTGCACAAGGCTATTGAGTGTGGTTTTAGACTTGAATAGACTTGGAATTACGGACTACATTTTTAAAGGAGCTCGTGTTTAAGCAGACAATAAATTGTTTACAGGTAAACTTCTTGGGTGTAAAGCAAAGGAAGATTTGTGGCCCTCAGTCCGGCAGACGGGAAATTCCAAATGAAATGTGTGGCACGAAGGAGGATAAAGTAGCTCCCTCGGTGTCAATTAATTTGAATTAAATGATTATTAATACAGCATACAGTACCAATGCAGAAACTATAGCCATATTTGCACTAAGCTGTCCAGTTTTCACTCTTACCTGAACAACATTCCATTCACTAACATTATACTTAGCAAGTTGTTTTAATATAATATAATAATAATAATATCACAATATCATAATATTTGGATTTAGAATATAATCCTATAGGATAATCTTCATAACACTTGCAAGAGTTCCTGGAATGAACTGGTTTATTTGACATGACATCATCATCATAGTAACCAGATGAACATCAACGAAACATCGCTGCAAAGTTATAAACACTTTACCTTTTGCAGCGATGATAGACACAAAATATGCGATTAAATTTTGAATCCGAATGAATTCCCTTTTCACAACCTTAGTCAAAGAAAATAACAATACTCCTCAAGCCAGCTTGAATGAAGGCGTTTTCGTGCTGGTGAAATGGTTATACCGTTATAGCACTAAACTCATCGCTTTCTACGACTGGATAGTGTACAACCGCATCTTTTCATCGCCCAAAATTTTGTATCCGGATATACATAATAATGCGACTTACATAAGCACAACTTGCGCAAAAGTTAAACATTTTTTGTATTTGGTTGGACACGTGCCGCCGTCTCTGATTTGGAAGTTGCGGCTAATCCCGTTGACTGAACACTGGATGATGAAGCGGTGATATCCATTTTCTCTCGGTATCCTAGCAGGCGAGGGTAGCGGCTCTGATAAAGCTTGAGAACATGGCGTTTGCATATAAACACAATGAAAATAAAAACGCCACGAAAGCTTCTGAAGATGGAGTAGAGCAACGCAAATGTCTCGTTGACTGTCCTTCCGCTGCTGCTGTTACCATCCGTTTGAATGACACCAATGATTTCCACTGCTCCGAGAATCAAACAGAGCTTAAGAAAAGTGACAGCAGTGCTCGTCTCCGATGAATTCTTGCACTCACAAACATTGCTCGTGTCTCGCTTGGTCCTCCAGATAGCATACACGGTGTAGGCAAGTGCGACAATATTAAACANACAATATTAAACAGCATGATGGTCAACACTGGAGCAATGTAAGCGATGATACGACCATTGAGAGCCATGATCCAACAATAGTCAGCATAACCATACATGAAAGAAGATGGGTGCTTCTCATTGATTATCACTGATATGATAACGACAATCGACGGAATGGAAAATGCCATAATGCAGTATGGTATGAACTTCAGTCTCAAACCCACGTTGAAAGACGACAGAGGTCTTGCAAAAGTCACCGTCAAGTCGTATGCGATCACCGCCGACCAGACATACGCAGTGAGCAAAGACCAGTGCAGCAATATAGCCACGGTCTTGCAGTAAGCTGAACTGTCCAATACAACAGCTGTACTCAAGAGCAGCACGTCAGATAGAAGCAGGGCAATCGACAAACAAATCAGATTCATACCGGGCGTCGTGTGGAATTCTTTAAATATGGCATAAGTCAGAATGACAAAGATGAGGGCCACAGCACTGCAGGAGCATCCAACGATTGTGATCAAACGAGTTGCGTATGCCAACGTGCTCTCTTTGGTAGCAGATGGGCCCGTGGTTACGCATGCTACAATGCCGCTGCTGGTCGGCGCATACTCGTCTGGACGCAATGTCCGATTGTCACTCTTGATGGCGACTCCATTGACAATGGACGCGTTGACTGCTTGTACCGGACACGAGGAATGCAAGTGGAACTGATGACACACGGACATCTCCAGTTGGTTGCGATCTCGTTTCAAGAGCATCCAAGATACAAAGTCTCGATTCAGAACAAGTGTAATTACACTTTCGTTGAGAAATACCCCGCACGATGACGTCACGTTCACCACGACATCCTCTGCTGCTGTATGAACAGTGCGG
>OFHS01001468.1:0-25428 GCA_900245855.1 Calvadosia cruxmelitensis
ATAATAATAATAATAATACTAAACTTAATAATTTGACAATAAACTTAGTTTCCTTTCTTTTTGTTTCAAGAAACAAACTATATAATAACCTGTATTTTATCAAATTAAATTATAAATGATCACCGGCCTAAAATAATAAAAGTATTGCAAATCAGATGACATGGTAATGCTGTCTTGATGAAGCCTTCTGCTTGGCCTTCTTTGTAGGGAAAAAATGAGCCTGATGCAAACAGTCGGTCTCATTTGGATTAAACCAAAGACTATGGAACATAAAAATAGTATCAGCTCTTTGAATATTACTGCACGATAGCAGTGTGTCAATCTGAACAAACAAAATGCAAGCTGACCGACAACGTGTACGATGTGAAGATCAAGAAATATGCCCCAAAAGCTGGTGGCAGTGAGGGAAAACAGCTAAATATTACGTCATAGGACTATCATACCAGCACTGAGAGCTGCTTGTCGAGCAGGAGCCTGTCCCATGCCAGCGGTCAACACCGACCCTAAATAAACCTCTCCAATGTCCTTTCCTTCGAGACCTGCAAAGAAAATTCTCCACAGTGAATCTTGCCGGTATCCACAGTGCACTATAGCTTAAAAATGAAACTAAAAGCAGAGATTTCAATTCAAAAAAGTTAACAACAACTGGATTGTCTTACCTGACTGCTGAATAGCATCAGCTACAACAACAGCCCCGAGTTGAGTAGCACTCAGTGGTGACAATGAGCCACGAAATGAACCAATCGGAGTGCGAACAGCACTGGCAATAACCACATCCTGTCAAGAGCAACATGTATTATTAAATAGCACATATTCATGATAATGGTCAAACCTGTATCAGCGGCCACCTGTATAGAGCAGCCACCTGTGTACAAAAGCCACTCTTCATAACCCTACAATGATGCTTTCTATATAAATCAACCTGGACAGAAAGGCCACCTGTCAATAACTTAGGTCATTTTTCTCAGATTCAAGAGGTGACCATTATAGACAGGCTTCACTGAACCAGCCAAGAGGGAGAGTCAATTTGGTGCCTTTATTGAACAGAAATAACTTGCAATGGGATTTCAATAGATGACAGGTTTATTACCAGTTGACAGACAAACCGACAAGACTGTTATAGAATTGATGATCTATTTACCATGGTAATATAACATATTTGACAATGCTCCTACAAAAGACAGCAGCTCAATAAATGGAGTCTTATCGCGATATTGTTGGATAAATAGGGTACAAATAGCCGACACTAACAGTAGATGTTAATTCTTACATGAAAAGTCTAATATTATCTAAAGGATTGTCATGGCTACTGTAAAGCAACTGTAAAATGACGTCTGACCAGTTCAGATCACGTCTCTTGTCAGTCTCCTACCTGTTTGACAATGAGTCTGAGCTGTGTAAGCTCACATGGCACACTATGAAAAAGAACGTATTTTCTTCCAAAAGAAGGACAGTAATAGGGTTGCCAGACATCCTTTATTTCCCAGAATCGTTCCATATTTATGTGCTATACAGTTTCAAATTTAGTTGATTTTGTTAGACACTTCTGCCCAAGTTTTGCAAATATCCCGTATTTTTTTTCCTCTGTGGTGTGTGTGTGTGTTCCGCTCAAAATAAAGAAATAATCTAAACTGTATTGATTCCAGTTATATCGAACAGTCGCGTTATATGAACACTTAGAATTGAATAATTATGCTGTCATTTGATCACCGTTATGCTTACATAATTATCTCACCTGTTTTACGTGTCATCATGCCCAGTAATTCAGTCAATGTAAGCTGCGACCGTTGCTAGTCAACAAATCTTTGGATTGCTATTATTGTTTTCTATACGTATGATTTACTAGTTTGAAATACAATTGGCAAATGCAAATGTTAGACTTGCTTCGGTGAAGTTGTTGTGTTCAGTTTTATTCGTCAGTCCAGTGTGGCAACCCTAACAGTAAAGCCTTTCAACGATCTGGTTACTATCTTACATACCTGGGCCAATTACAAAAATTTTGACAAATTAACTAAACCTATTTGTCCTAACATCTCACTCCACATCATATATATCGCTTTCCATTTTCTTTGTACGCTTACTAGCTGCTAGAACCAGGACCATAAATATATAGACCTACCCCGGACTGGAATTTATGCACTGCGCGGCGGAAATCTCCGCCGCGCAAATCTGGCCTGCTGGATCCGCAGCCGCGCAGATTCTGAGAATTGAGCTCAGCTGCAGACATTTTCATCAGAAAACAGGCTCTGTCCGCGCAATCCTCACTGTAACTCTGTTTTTCAAGCTGATAACCGCGGCAGGACCGCGCATGTTTGTCACATCAACTAGAGGCCAACCGCGCAAAATATGTCGGAAAATTTTTCTCCGCCGCGCAAAATACAAAGATTCCAGTCTGGGGCCTACCTTCACCTGAGTAGAAGCCAGTCTAGTGCCAACCACCTAGTAAGAGAAAAAAGCATTAGAATGGTAATTATAGTTTATTGACATTCCCCCATGGTTTCTCTACTTATGTCAAATAATAGGAAATAATTAATAGGGCCTACCAGGACCCAGGTCAACTTCCATACGAACACTGCTGTTAGTTCTGTAGTTAGGCCTACACACTTCTACACTTTAATATGCAAAGCTAAAAGTCAAATTCCCTTTTTTCTATAAATTAATTAATTGATCACTTAGTTAAAGCCTATAGTGCTTTGGTGCTAAGGTCGGTAGGCCCAAATTGCTTTTTTTTAATTTAATTAGGACTAGTCAATGTCAAAGTGTGAAAATGTGTGATCTTTAAACAGTATTTGACAACCTCCCGCCGCAGATTAAAGTCTAGCGGGAGCATGATAAAGACGCTTGCTATGTTTGGAAAATTGGCCGCTTATCAATCGCAGTAGACTTACCGATGAACTCGTCCGTAGAGCTAGTCCCAACCGGACAGCATACCCTCGTGGAAGTACGGACCTGGCAGCCATGTTGACAATCAAATTCTGTTTCTGCAATCCGGACCGCCTCCAATGGACTTCGTGATAATCGTGGAAGAGAGACCACCGCAGTTTTAGGCTTTAATCTGTGAGTACACTACAGTACTTTACGTCTGTGGATTGGATCAGACAGACAGACAGAAAATTGCATGGACTAATCGAATCAACGCATGACGGAGCCAAGGGGCCCTCCTTCGTTAATCATTTGAATGTAAGCCCTTGCAGCAATGACTCTAAGTAAGAAATAACCTGGTTTTGTAAGTTTAAATGAGCTTTGCAGGTTTGCGTTCGTCTTTCGAGTTGCTTAGCGATACTTTGTTATGAGAACTTACATCCGAATACGGGGAAATTACGCCGCAACGATTGAATCCAAGTCATTTCTGGCGGATTAAACTTACTGTTCCTAATACTACAGTACCGGCCATGTTATGAGAAAACAATTCTATATCCTTGTTAAGGCGCCCACCAACAGTGTTAGCGAATAAATCAAGACACGGCAGCTGAAGCATGTAAGAAAAGCAGAAATGGAATAAAACAATATTATCAAATATTAAACAGTTGTAGATAGTTTGAAAATAATAATACATTTCAGCAGTAAGCTGTTCGGTTTTTGAGTATCATCTCCTTCCATCGGAGGACACAGGCTTTGATGTCAACGTAGACGCCTGGCTGCAAGTCCTGGATTTCGATAGATACTGGCGCTCTTTGTCGACCTCGCTTTGAGAAGATTGTTGCGGAGTTAGGATCAAATGAGGGTGAGGCTGTGAATAACTCACGATCATACGAGGCTGTAGGAGATGTTGTTGTGCAGCGTGTATTTGCGAGAAACCTGTGACGTGGCTGATTTGATCATTATTCATTGCTTGGTTGTCAACATTTGCGCGTGCGTATTGACCACCGTTCAGCGTTCCCGGTCGAGCAGGCGCCTGTTTGATTCGTTCGCTTTTAGGTTCTTTCCCGCGGCATTTGTTGTAGCATACTTGCCAAGACAGCAGCGTCTTTGACGTCCATATCCAAATGCCCGACGTGACACCGACGACAAGCATCATGAAGTACTTCACATACATCATCTCTACCTCCACGGCAAACCGACGCGTGCACGAGGCATCCAACATGCAAGACAGCACTGTCCCATGCGATGATTCCATCCTAGTGAGGCGGCGGTAGTCATTGAAGAAACAACCAATCACAAAGGAGGCTGGAACAATATAAAGTACGGTGAACATTCCGATTCTGAACATAAGACGTTCTAGCTTGAACGTGTTCGTCTTCTGCTTCAGGGCTTTCCTAATCTTGAACAGAGAGACAAATCCGGCAAGCAGGAACACACTCCCAATCAGCAGATAGCCAAGAAGAGGTGCAATAACAAACCACAACAGACTGGCACTGTCGTAGTTGCCGACGAAACAAAGCCCAGACAATTCGTCAGCGTCAACCTGTTTAGTTACCAAGGCAACCGCGGTTTGTATGGCAGGCGCTGTCCAAGCTATGCCGTGAAATACAGACGAATATTTCTGCACGGCTTCATGTCCCCATTTCATTGCGGCTGAGAGAAACCACGTCAACGATAACACGATCCACCATATTGCGGAGGCCATTGTGAAATAATAAAGAAGTGAAAACACGACCGTGCAGCCAGTTGGGGTCAGACCTGAGATCGCCACGTGCGAGCCGTATTTCGAATCCCGACAAATGACCGAATTCCTGCCGACGACCATCCGAATCAAGTGAGCAATTGCAGACATAGCGTAGCACAAGGATAGAAAGACAATCGGTCGTTCAGGATAACGAAATCGCGTTGAGTCAATGCTAAATGTGCTCACTGTTACCATTGTGGATAGAAAACAAATCAAAGCCCATGTGGTGGTCCAGAAATCAGAGAAGCTTTTGTCAGCCTTGCCGTAAACAATGGAAGAATTACAACGAGGAGCACACTTCTCTTTTCCTTGTTCATTTATGTAAACAAAGCTGGGATTTAAATCACAACGAAATTTGAAGTCGAATGTCACGTTGTAAACAGTTTTCCCTTCAAACATTTTCCAGTTGAAATTGCTGTTTTCTGTAATTCCTTTGGAACGTAATAGTTTCAGCAGCTCGTTTCTAGTCTGTGGTAGCAAGTCATTTCCATCGATCGACGGAGGGCCATCTGGAGCTCTCGAAAATAAGGCTGGAGATGTGGGCTTGTAGACACTCGGGGTAGTAGGCGTGGAATTCTCGTTCGTGATTCGAGCAGACATACAGAGTTTCTGCGGGGTACTCTTTCGCGGTAGTTTTTTGCAATCCAAGGTGTCTGGCCACAAGAATCCGAATCTCGCCATGATTGGCTCGCAGCCGGCTTTTGACGCCTCGCAAATTTGGCGGCACGAGTGGACGGTGTGCGCTACGCCGTTGCGTTGGTAACACATGGGGACGTACATCGAGCAGACAAAGAAACGCAGCAACGGAGCACAACCTAACCTGAATAAAGTCTGGAATTCGTGTACAGTTCTAGCCGCTTCTTCTTGGCTGTCCACGCCAACCGTTGGGTTGGGGTAATAAGTCATGTTGTAAAAGTCTTGACATGGTAGAATGTTCACTCGCTGACATTTGCCGCTGTCGGCCAACGGCGAGGATTGAACGACGCCACAAAACAACGACGCAGTCACGAAACAGGTCACGCTGATTGCAAACCTCATTCGCAGATCGCTTTGCTTAGAAGAACGTAGACATCGCAATCCAACAGTTGTCTTCTCCATGCCACGTTCTACGCTTACTCTGTTTAGATTTCCCAAGACTCCAAACTCTCACATCCGCCGCAATTTCAGCGATCGCTATCTCCAAAGATTGAGTCGCGAAACATCAGTCCGACTGCTTCAAAGGCTATTGTCAGAAAAGGCACACGGTCCAAAGCGACCCAGCGGCAAACTCTTTAGTTCTCACCTGGAGAATTGTTGAGTTGTAAAGATCACGCCGACAAATCCTTTGTCATAGCAAATGCCAATTGCGGCTTCCAACCGATGAACAATTCTGCGAATCTGTAATGATCTATTTCGCAGCTTTAAATCCAATGAGATTATAGTAAGCAAGATTGTAAATTTTCTTCCAGAGCATCCTACATCCAAAGGATTGAAGAGATTAGCCAAATTGTGAAAATGGGTTTTGGCAGAGAAAATCTTGTCCGATACCTCGCGCTATTCCATGAGCTTGTTTGCCATGAATGAATTGAATGGCTGACAGGTCGGAAGGACTTGTTGACTTTGTATTCACAAATCATATATTTTGTAGTTACTGATTGGTCAGCTCAAACGGAGGGATGTGGCTGCGGAAACACGGAAGTCTAGTCATCAGTAGTCAGAATTTTGCCGTTTCGCAGCTGCTTGTTCGACTGTGAGATCTCCCTGGCTTGGATGACACGGGACAAGACTTCACCAAGATCAGTTACACTGTAGTTGAAAACACTTTCACGATATTGCTGGCACCCGTTCCTGTTTGAATTTCTAATGGCATCATGCGTCCTGAGGTTAGCTTGCACTTGGCTTGCTTTGTTTCTCTGAAATGTCCTTCAGTGGTGTTTACAACCGCGCCTGGTATAAACATTGACGTAATCATGACCTGTTGACCTGTTCGATTCGTGAATGACGCGTTGGCAATATGTCACGCGCACACGACTTCAAGCAGCCCCAGTTCCATCATCCACTAACGGGGACGGGGAAGCGTTCTTGGAATTTGCACAGTGCATAAGACATTATACATTTTTGAGAGGTAGTATGAAAATAGTAAAAATTATAATACATAAATAAATACCTCCTCTATGCTATTTCTAGTATTTTATTGGTATACTTATGCTTATTTAAATGTCGATATTTAAACTCTTGGCCTTTTGGGTCACCGAACAAACACGCAAATTTGTGCACAAGGGATGACAAATCATCATATCATGCAATCGTAATACTTCGTTGTTCTCAATTTCTGTAATTAATTATTTTGTATTCATTTGCTATACTATTGTCTAAATATATAATCATACTAATTATCATTAATTCAAGTCAAAGGGATAGTCGCAAATAAATATATACATAAATGCATGTTTAATAGCAACATCGTTAATTATCATTTAAATAATGTATCCTAGTATTCTTGCAAAGCGCCGTTGAGGAACATTGCTCGTTTAAGGCGCTTATAAGTACTCAAATTACTTTACATGTTTAATGTACAGAATTTCTTCTACTGGATGTATTGACCATACTTGAATTTCTTTTTACAAATGTGCTGCGGAGGGCTACATGCTGACAGTCGGCGTCTGACAGACAGATTATCACTTAATCATCACAGATAAACTAAATGCCAAAGTTATGAGCGTTGAAAATATTATAAATATTACAGTATCTTTCTTTTGATCAGTCCCTGCCGAGTAATTCTCGAATCTTCAACGAGGAAATCAGCTTATCAACCAACGAGTCACTACATTTCTCCACTATTAATGGCTTTACACACCAGATATAATTATTATTTATTATTTTATTTAATTAGTAGCCCAGCAGTGTACTACTCCATTCAATAATGGCATTCCGGAAAGCAGTGGCAACAAAGCGCGGTAAGTAGTCTTTGTGGTCTCGTTCTCATTCAAGCTCACTTGCCACCATTTTGTTTTCTCGGATAATCATCAATCATGGCAGCCGAAGACGATGCTGGACAGATTGTTGTTGATACGGAGGAGACAGAAGCAGATGTAAGTTCAAACACGGCAGTGATATGAGGTGGTGATGCTAGCAGCTGATTTGTGATCGATTTCCTACTGCATAAGGAGCGACCAAATTCGACTTTATGGTGTTTCTGTTTCACGAAGACGAAGTCGCATCTTCATCATCTTGCACCCCTGCTGGAAAGTTTGTAGGTTACGCCGAAGATCTTCGGCGTGGAGCTTGCCTCTAATTTGGTAATTGGCGTGGCGCAGCCACGGAAATCTGAAGAACTTGGTACTGAACACTGTTAAAAATCCTTCATTTTGGCGTGGCGCAAGCTTGGAGCAGTACTGCCTAGCGTAATCTTCGGCGTACGAAAAACGAACTTTCCAGTAAGGTCTTGCACTTGCCACTGCACTTGGGTGACTAAATGACTTGGCACTCGACATTTGTCAACTTAGCAATATACAGTAATTAAATTAGCAATGTGGAAACATGGTTGAAAGGGCGTTTTGTGTACGCCAAAAATCCCTACTAATGCCATGTGCGTTTTGTATATTGCGTGAGCCGTGAGGCACCGTCATTCGACGCAAAATTGCACGTCAGAAAAAAAAAACAGTGGAAAACACCCAGCCACGAACCTCGCAGATTGCAGAGATAATTTTTAGTAATTACGTAAACCGCTGATTTCAATTGTTGAGTTTCATCATGCAGGGAAAAGAAAAAGCTAGAAATGAGAAGTAGAAACCTAACGCCTTTTGTGTAATATTAAAATGTGTTTTATTTCATGAGGTAAAGTGAATGATTGGAATAGTTTAACTATGTTAGGCCTTCACAGCAGCTGCCACTTATAGTCAATGTCTTCCATGAGTCACTGCACTGAGAATACATCCCAGACCAACAGGTTGATATCATTTATGTCCGTAATCAGCCAACAAACCAGCTAAAATCTGTAATCTAAATTTATCAGTTCCAAGAAGCAAGTACAAAAACAAAACCTTTATTGTTCTAAATAGTTTGATGGCAGTCTGTTGCATACAGCAACAAATTTTCTGCTAAAAGCCAAATACACACAATGATGTTTGAAGGTAGCTCTGGGAACCAATATATACAACAACCACTCGTCATATTGCTGCCATGTTTGAACTGTTGTTTTCATCCAAGTTTACAAGAGCAACACAATCTCTTTTCCTGATTTTGTCAGCTTCAACGCCACAATAAATAACAACAACATTTGCCAAACTCACCATGCAAGATGAATTCAAACACAGCCTTCGTTTAAACAAACATTTCCAAGCAATCAAGTTCGATTCTATCATTCTAGTTGCTGGTTTGTATGGCCCTAGAGATAAAACTCTGACTGCAAGAGGCATACGATTCCTTTAGCCTTTGTCTTATCGTTGTTGTCTTTGTTGTGAGTTTTTAAGAGCCACAACATGATGGGCTTATAGCCTACTGGCATGCTTTTGCTCAAAATCCATAGGACCTTCAGTGTTGACAAGACAGTTCTTAGCTACTTCATCTGCAATAATGTTGAATAGAACCCTTATTGTTTCTTTCAGGATGATGCAGCACCTTCTCTAACTGATTCTCTGTCGGGAAAGAGGAAACGTCTCTTTCACAAAGAATGTGAGATGTGAAACTCTGCTAGTTCACTATGCATGCCATTGTGTTAGATTAACAGTGAATCAGATGCTGACGTACGTGCATATCAGGGCTGTTTTCCTCTGTAAGTCATATTTACATAGATCTGATAAAATTTGTTTTTCAAGTCTTTCTCTATCCTCAAAATATGTCAATATGTCCAGAAAGATGGGTCAACTTTACAAGAAATACCATGAGACAGTATGCAAAGACAGTGAGACAATGTGCGATAAGCTCAAGATGACATAGAGACACGGATTTTACTTAGCCAGAAGATCATGACAAGCAAGAACACAAATAGAATGATGCGTTTTAGGTTTTTTAATTGAACAATGCCCAAGTAGGTACGATAAATTAGTTTGATTAATTTTTGATCTGGTTTTGATTTACTGAAATTCCACCGTTAGTCCATCTCGGATAACACCACCGCCAGAACGTTGTTTCTTTGAAGGGCTATTTGCATTGTTGTGATGCATTATCCTTTCAGTGCGATGCATGGTGTATGGCTTTGGCGATGACCAGATCCCCTACACAGAGACGGTGGACTTGCTTGAAGATCTGCTCATTGCGTATCTCACTGATATGGTGAGTGTCGAATTATGTATGCCAATTTAAATACGTCATTAGAAGCAGGACTAGGAACTTAGCCATTGCCAGATACTGTACAGAAAAGGATTAAAAAAATGATAAAAATATTTACATTTTTTGACAAAATGCTGACAACAGAGACCTCGTTTTTCGCTGAATTGTCATCCTGATCTTTTGGATTACAGAGGAGTGACTTGTTATATTGAGTGCCGCCGTTCTGTTTACGATAATTGACAGTCAAAGTAGCCGTATGACACAAGTCTTGTGAATTCCGAACCCACGGCTGTGCATGATTTCATACCCATTTTTGACTCATACAATTATCCTTTCTAGTCGACTTTTTTTGGTATAAACAGTTTGCAAAGAACATTATTTCTCTTTGATTTTTCAATATTGGTCATTGTATCTAGTTACAGTTAAAAGCTACTTTCAATGAAAAGTTATTAGTTATCTCAAACATTTACCCCAAAAGTAGCTTTCCAAGTAACTAGTTACTTTACAGCCCTGCTTTTTCTACTCGATAGTTTGATGCACAATATCCTCTGCTTAGGGTGTTTTCTGACGAAGGAATTGCACGGATCACAACTAAGGCTCATCATTTTCACATATTCCAGATGTACAGTGAAACCTGTCTATAACGGTCAACTCTTTCTACCTGAGAAAAGTGACCTTTATAGACAGGTGGCCTTTCTGTCCAGGTTGATTTCTATAAAAAGTGTCATTTTAGGGCTATGAAGAGTGGTCTTTATATACAGGTGGCTGCTCTATAGAGGTGGCCGCTAATACAGGTTTGACTGTTACAACTTCTGGCCGGCACTCTGTTGAATTGCTCTTCGACATCAAATATTGAGAATTAAATCACATTTCGCTTTCTGTCGTATGATGCCATGGGCACCAGAGATGGGACGAAGTTCGAATTTACAATCGGTTTTCCCGAACTTCGGTGCCAAAATACGAAATCGAAGTCGAAAAAACAAAGCTGAAAAATCGCCTTTGCAAATTATTATTTTTTAATACAAAACTTTAAACCTTCTTTGTCGATCCAATGCTAAAACAACAAGTTACCGATAGTTTTCTGCTGCCGTGTAGGCCTAGGCAATTGGGAAATTTTGAGGGAAATGAACACGCGCATGATAAAAGCGGCTTCAGTTGCCTTGTTGACTTGTTGTCTCTCCGAGAATTGTTCTCTTGAAGGAAATCAATAATTTTCGAATTCGAATTCGTTTTTCCGAATTTTAACATTTGAAATTGGAAATCGAAAATTTCTAATACTGGACTTCGTCCCATCTCTAATGGGCACTATACAATCTCCCTGTCACAATGATAAAGGACTTTCGTTTTGCAATGAACTCTGAAATGCACTGAGGTCTTTTTGAGACTGTTCAATCCGTTAAATATGTGCAACTGTGCATTTGGCTTGTGCGATGGTGTGAATATCATTGCTCAGATGACTGATGGTATCAAATGCGTCTTTCGAAGAAGATTTTTCAATATTTGTAATCGGATTGTGTATTCAATCCCTTGTGGCTATGATACTTGTCCGCAAGATGATTAATGTCTTACTTTGAAAGGCAAACTGCATTACTCAAGAACAAGGAATTCTATTTTTATTAAACCCACAAACCTTCTGCTCGTTGGAATGTAAAAGGCGTTGATGATGGCGCGATCAAATTGTCGTGAAATTGGAAAAAATGTCAATTATCAAACAACGAAGTGGTCGAACTAACGCGGTTACTAGTGCTACAGTGTAACCCCGTTAATTTCACTTCGGTTAATATCACAACCCGCTTAATATCACTTAACTTTGAGAACCAACCTCTGTCAAAATCAACAATTCGTACCCGCTTAATATCACGACCCGCTTGTTATCACGGTTGTCGACTGGAAAATGGTAATGATATTAACGAGGTTTCATTGTACTGTTATTAGCGGCATTAGTAAACCAAACATGTGGTTTGTTTAACAATGTAGTTTTGGCGATGTCGTAATTACCAGTCAATGAACAGGAATGAGCTTGTAATTAAGCGACCAAGGGATGTTCTATATTATGCCGTGAGTACTAAGGTGTAATCTAGAACAGCCTCACTGAAGTCTTCCATACAGATTGTAAAAATTTAGAAGCCAACAGACCACATTGTCATTGCACCGCATACACGCGTGACCACTGGGGATTGAGTTGTCTGGTGCGATTGCCATCGTTGCAATATCCTCTGTTGTTTTTGATGATCTAATTAACTGCAGTCGGCGCCTCTATCGTTTGCCGTTACGCTTTCCTTGGTCTAGTTTGTTTGGTTGTCAAATTCCGAATTAGTTCTTGTTATTGCACGTGGTTTTGTTTTCAGACTCAGAAAGCGATGAATGTGGGTAAGAAGGGACGCGTGCATGTTGAGGACATCGTCTACCTGATCAGGAAAGACCCAAAGAAGTATGCCCGGGTCAAGGTAAGAGACAGAACTTATTTCTTAATACGTTTAGTAGCAAGTATTGTAAATATTTCTAGGGTAATTTTATAGTTTTAAGTGTTATGGAAATTAATAATATTGTATTAGACATTTTTACCAGAATTACTTTTGTAAGTTATCCTTTTATATGAAAATAAATATCAGAGACAGAACGACACTTCATGAATTGGCTGACTGAGACAGCACGCGTTTGCTTCCATATGTTAAGCCATCACACACGCGTTGCGGCGGTTACAACGGCATGACGTTGCCATGACACTCTTGCACACCCCATTCCCAGAGATTTTCACGAGTTGGGACAGCTTCTGATCTCGCCGCTGTCGATTCGATGTGGAACTTGTCGAAGATTGAGTATTTGGTTTCAGTTGACCACATTTCGACAGGAACTAGAACGGCTTCAGATGTCCCATTTTAAATAGAAGGCTCTGCCTATTTCGATACTGTCAGCTCGCTTTTAACTGTATTTGTTTCTTTTCCAAGGAACTATTAACGATGAATGAGGAGTTAAAGAAGGCGAGGAAAGCGTTTGATGCTGAGAGCTATGGCGAATGACGAACGATAAGCCAATGCTGATATAGTCACCCTCTGTCAAGCAGCGTCTCGCAACACAGTCGATGGTGGTCCAGCCATCCGTGTGCTTCCAATGGGATAACAAGTGGGACAGTGCTGCACCTAGATGGGAAACGCCCTATTGCAATCGTCATCGTTTGGCCAGCTGGCCATGGTATTGTTGGCAGGCAGTAGTTGTGACGTCGTCATGGTGCGTTTGAATGTCGTTACGTCGCCGACAGGACGTTGCGTTAAGTCACTGATCTGAAGGACGCTGATTATAACTCACACGTGGGCAGTTCCCACATGAAGCAGCAGTTTCTATCGTTGCTGTTGGACGGGCGCAACTGCAGTTGACCGTCGTGGCTAACTGATAATTGTTGCGGTGAGCCGTCGCTGACCGACTGGTAACTCTCGTAGACGTTAGTAAAATCCGACTTGACTGTTTCTAAGAATACGCAGTGTCTTCCCTCGGAGTCCGTCGTCTTCAGCACGCCATCGGGACCGACTGCCAAATAGAGGCCTGCCTCCATGCCCCAGATGGCCAACATGTCCGATCCTATGGACAGGACCTGCATGGCGATGTAGGGACTACTGACATCCTTTGTCCCTTGCACCAGCCCATCTTCCCTGATCTCCACATAGTTCCCGTTAGTACACAGCAGTCTCCTCCGCCTGGCGAATCGTAGCATTTGCGTCTTGATCAGTTGCTCTACCTTCTCAACCGTATGCGGCGAGAACTTGGTCGTGGTCGACATTGCCGTGGACAGTCGCTGCTTTGCCCTTCTGCGTGTGGTGGCGGCGTTGGATGCGACCGGCGAAGCGATTGTGCGACTGACAGCATCTGTCTGTGTTGTTATTCTGCCTTGTCTTGTTTCAAGTTGTGTTTGTTGAGCGCTGGGGCGTTGCGAATCGATCGCCATTGTTATAGAGCACCAGCGTAGCGGACGCGCGCCTGTGTAGCCGATCAGATTGTCCAAGCGATAGCAACAGACTAGCGAGCAGCCATTACTTGACAGTTACATTCATTCTTTACATTACTGGAAGCCGTACACTGTTAGCTATATTCTGTGAATATTTTAATCTTAAATATTGTTGTTGAACACTCAAGTGACCTGCACTTTAGCCAATTCTGCGGCCGGGACCACAGATGGCCAGGGCCGAGTGGCGACCTCTCACGCTGAAGTGACGTCACCCCGGTTGCTTGTTGACGAGGTTGCAGCTTGTTGGACGCTCCCTTTAGACGATTGACCCCAATCCTCTGCACGCTGACACACCTACGGACAATGGCAGTCAATGATCAGTACCAAATATAATAGCTTATGTCCGCCTGTCTTAAGCGACCACCTGTGTTAACCGGCCACATTCCATTGGGCAGGATGGACTACATGTACTTGTCATCCACTTAATTCGAAATCTTCCTTAAGTCACGTCAAAGCTCTTCCTTGATTCCTTCCTGCTGATAACTTATGGACTTGTTGACTTCAGGTTATCTGTGGAAGCGTCGTCAGTTCTGAAGCAATATTTTTCTTAGGCAAAGGGGGCAGTTCTACTCCCTTGGGTAATGGATATACTCGCATCTAAAGCCAAGACTTCATTACATATGTTGTGCCGTGTAGCACAACCTCGTTTGCACATTCCCCCTCTCATTATAAATGCCTCGTTCAAGTAGCGAGTACCGTCAGTGACTTTGAATAGTTTGGTGAAGACGCACACATGTACTAGTCTCTTCTCTGAGTGTTGAACAGTAGTAGTAATTCACGGACCATGGAGAAAACTAGTATTACTACTGTATACCTATGTTTTCCAAGGGCCTTAACACTTCGACTACTGTAGGCAAATCACCGCAGAACGTTTGAACAGGCAGTCAAATTGGCTCACAGTGTGTGTGTGTGTTGTTTTTATTTTCTTTCGTTGTCAATATGAGTTAAAAAGTCGTTTACATTGAGACGAAGTACACTAATAACATAAATACATTGAGGGTACTTTACAATTACAGCCACGGTGCTAGACTTGCGTAAAACAGTTCAGAACATTACATTACATCACAGAAACACAAGTATGACGGGGACGAAGTAAAATATAGAGAAATGATAGTCGAAAGGTTTATCTTATACAAATTGAATTTAAGTTGTAAGTATCCTTGTAGTCAAGAGTTTCTATGTGCTCTTCGAGGGCTGATGAGTGTAACGTTCCGTCGATAAGCCCTACATCTTACACATCATTATTCATATCACTTCCCAAAATAGTATATCATATGGTTAATTCTTGACGTTTCTTGGTAACTTATCATAATATCAGGTCGTTAGTTCATAAGCTTCTGACAGTAAGTTACCTCGGCGGTCTCTTCGAAGGTGACCTTCAGGGCGAACAGTCGATCGATCTCAGACTATAGAAGACAAAACAATCCCTTCCAGCTACGCAAGATTACGTCAACGGAAGACTCATAGAGACGTATGTAAAGGCAGTTCGGGTAATTTGGTCATGACACTTCCAAAAGTGGACAGTTCACACAGCAAACAAAATCCATCTAATGACAAAAAAGCCTTAGTTGCTGATTTTCCAGTTCCTTAATTTTCATTCTGGCAAAACCACTTCCAGCGGAGTCTACGAAGCACGGCACTGCCGCTTTCCGTATAGTCCTTAGTCCTTACCATAAAAGCTAGATCGTTAGAGTTCTCCTCGGCCACGTGACAAATGATCTACGCTGCTATTGGGTGATAAGAGTGTCTCGGTCCATAATTATACTGTCTATGTAACGGAAGGCCGCGATCGAACTCGACGGATACTGACCGTGACGCGTCGGACGCTCTCTTCGCAGTCCGCGTAAGCACGACGTGGAATGTATTGCATGCGCACACGCTTCTGGAGCTCCTCGATGGCTTCGGCTTCTTCAATCACCTAAATAGGCAGAATGAATCAAGTGTTATTATTACTGGAGTTAGATCGTCAGACAAGTAGCACATCGATGGCATGAGGCGGCAAGCAAGGTCCTTCAGCGTCATACTCTTTCGTGAACAGGTGACTAGCGACCAGATTCCTGCGTGCAAACGTATTCCACAATTGAAAGGTATTTCAATGTATCCATAACAAAAGTACGCAAGCCCACAAAGTAATTCATCACAGAAATTTAGGAAAATTTCATAAATTAGTTATCTGACACACAAAATTCAATATTTTAATCAAGATTTAATGATGTTCTTCCATGTCGCATTTTCCACGAAATGCCTTACGTCGTAAAAGACGTAAATACGATGGAACTGTTTGGCGTGCACGTTCTTAGCGATGTTTGGCTGACGTGAGCAGTTTTCAAATTCTCATTAGAAAAGTAAATGGAATGCAAGAAACCCACCTTGGCTTGGAGCAATGCAAGTTGGCACTCATCCGATTGATCCTGGTCAGAGTCTATTGTCAATCAAAAGGAGAAATATTGAAACTGATGAAAGACATGTCATTGCCACCATTTGTAAAGCAGGAACAGTCCCAAGTTATAAATACGAATATAGGTATGACGTCATATTAGCTATTGTAGTGAAATTATCATTTGTAATACAGTGAAACCTGTCTATAACGGTCACCTCTGGCGCTTGAGAAAAATGACCTTTATAGACTGGTGACCTTTCTGTCCAGGTTAATTTCAACAGAAAGGGTCATTTTGGGGTCATGAAGAGTGACCTATCGACACAGATGGCTGCTCTATAGAGGTGGCCGCTAATACAGCTTTGAATGTACAGTGTAACCCCGTTAATATCACCTCGGTTAATATCACAACCCGCTTAATATCACTTCACTTTGAGAAGCAAGCTCTGTCAGAATCAACTATTTGTACCCGCTTAGTATCACGACCCGCTTATTATCACGATTTTTGACTGGAACAACATAGTGATATTATCGAGGTTTCACTGTACTGCCAAGTGGGTCCTATATGCGAGGTTCGTTAGAAACGTTTGTATGGCAAACGAACCTCAATCAAACAAGATGGGAACATTTCAGGCCGGCATAGCAACCTGTTCTCACCTCTAAATTAAAGGTTGTTATGCAAATACAGTTCAGAATGTACGAAGAAAGGAGATGGATGGGGGTATGGGTGGAGAAGCAGTTTGTGTGCCGAGTAGAGCCATAGACTATGGAATGCAGGGTCAGGACAAATATAGATCCGCGTAACACTTTTAATTTTCAACATGATTTGTACCTAGAACGCTATAATGATGAGACATTTAAGTTATTTGACCTTGAGAATCCGTGGTGATATTCTGAAGCGGGGTATTTGACTCAGCAGCAAGCTTATCGGCACAACTGGAAGACAATGCACAATCATCAGCAGTACAGCAATAACAAAACAACAACAACAACAACTGACCCTTCATCAAGTTATTCATACGTCCCTGGGTGTGACTTCTACATGGGGTAGCATAATACCAATTTGCATACGTCATTTTCATGCCATTGAGTAACTGGCTACTGGCCATTGCCCAAAGTGTGGCAATATGGCCTCCAACAGCAGGTAGCTGCCTAGCTGATCGAGGTGACCAATAAAGCAGATATTGTGCTAAATTTAACCGATGAAAATTATATTTCAACAAAGGACGTCAATCTGGGGAGCTTGGTCTCGAAGACTGAAGGTGGATATATAAAGTCAGACCTGTTTTAATGTAAGGGGCCACCTAAGAGAACAATGAAAAGTAGTCACTTAGCACAGGTGGTCACTTAATGCAAATAAATTAAACTATTTTTGCAGCATTCAAGGAAGCACTTCAAGGAGATCTGCTTGAGTGAATGGTATGACAGATTGGGTTTTATTCATTCTGTATAATTCCGAAGGATCATTGAGACTCACAGTTGGTTCTCTTGTAATTGGTCCATTACTTTGGACTCAAGAGAGGCTACAGCATGGGAAAGAGATGTCAGATTGGCAAGAGACAGATCTTTGTCGGAATGCAGAAGTTCAACTTGATTTGACAGCCACTTCTGCCCGGCATAGTGCTGTGAGTCCATCAGACAATCAATGTAGCCATGATAGCAGTTCTATATATATGAAACCAGAAATAAATATGAAGTCATGACAGAGCAGAGAGATGGTACTAATGATGACGGCTGTTGAGGCTATAGTAAGAAATCAGTCTAATGGTGATTATACCATTTGAATGCTTAGATATTTTCAAACAAAAATTTCACTCACTTTAATGATGTTGAGAATGTGTGTCTCGTCGAGGTTAAAGTGCGAAATTAATGACATCCAACAGCGTTCGTGAGCCTTCAGCCGGTAATAGCTGGGGACGTCTGTAGAGATGTGATGGGATTCTATTGAGTTCAATTGCTATAACAAACAAAGCAAAGAAAGATAGTAAATGATGCCGAGGAGGATCCAATTTTCAGTCACGAGGAACAAATGACATGACAGGTGGAATGCAAGCAAGAAGGGGAGATGGGAGGGGACAGTAGGCTATATATCCATTCCTTTGATAGTGCAGTTGCTTACATATACCCTAGACCCTGGCCGGAAGAAATAGCATCATTCCAGCATATATGATTCATGAAATAGTCCAACCAGATAAACCACGTGCAAGATTATCGGAAAATATAATTACCAACCAAATTTTATCGGATAGTATACTGAATGATCTTACAACCGAGGCATTTGATCAATTGATGATCCACGTACTGATGCTTATTACTAATCAATTAATCAGAGACATGGGCACTAGCCAATCAGATCAGCTTCACAGATTAGAACGACACTGCCTATTGTTCTCGCGTGCGCTATTGTTCTGTGGAAATTTTGGCAGCCATTATGTTTATGATTGAATTAACCACGCGGATTAGCATGTTATTATAATCTGTGGATCAGCTTACCTTATGAAGGTCTTCCGTCAAAATCGTGACTTTATCTTTTTCTTTGTTTAGTTCTGGATGCAGACAGTCTAAGGCAAGCCGATTCATTTCTGCAAGCTGTTGCTTCTTTGTAGGAAAGCTATGACTGGTTTTAATGAATTGCTTCTTTCTGTCGTAGCTGCGATTACCAGTTTCAGGATGCATTTGTCCTAGTATCGAAAAATAATTATAGACAATCATATTCACATCAAATCGTAAGACAGTCATTTTTTGGAGCATATACATGACTGATAAAAAAGAAATTTAATATTACAAATATAATTAATAAACAATATCCAGAGGTCAAATATTATATGAATAGATTGAAACATATTGAAAGCATCAGGAACAATTTTTGCCTAGGACAAAGATGTTTGAAACCTGCCAATCCACCACTTCGACATGGCTACAATGCTACATAATATAATTAATTCACGTAGAATAACTACGATAAGCAGTCTCTCAATATAGGTTTGCAAACTAGACATTTACTGTAAGATCCTGCACCTTCGTGCTCTCGTGTGGGCAACATGAGGCAACTCAAGCCCTTGGGAACAGAAGGAATCGTCTCTGCTCTTTCTCTTTCACTGCTGTTTTGATATGTTCTTGAATTACGGTTTTCTCCAAGACCAAAGAGATCTCCTGAAAGACAAAAAGAAGTGAATACAAAACATTACCATTATCTATTTATTTGTTGCACAATGCACATACTGTAAATTGTTTTGCATATATTGAGCTACCTATAACAGTAACTTATGGAAAACAATGGACAGGATAAATCACATTCTTGCACGTTTTTTCCTACATCGTATTTCCTTGTACATTAAAAGTACCAGACTTAAGCCAAGTTATGACTCTTACCGGCAAAAGCTCACGCTCATAAATGAGCAATATCTACACACTTATCGGTATGCTTTACCTGTGGTTCCCAGCATGAAATTCATCATTGTGTTGGTCAAATCACGGTCTTCAGTGTTAATCTCTGTCTTTCTGTTTGAATAAATATACCATAATAACAGCATGACTAACTTATGACGAAGAAAATGATTGTTGGTTGCAATTGCAGGCAAGGAGTTATGTAAACTTTGCAAAGCACGTTTGATGCCTTCTTCTTTTCAATTTCTCTCACCTTTCCTGCAACTTTTGCCGACGAGCTGATAGCCAAGTAGTATGTCTAGACAACTCATTACATTTAAACAGCTTGTTTTCATTCAAATGCCCGCTAGTTACGTCTGCTATGTCTTGCTGTTGAGCAGCTTCGATACCATCCAACAGTTCTCGGACGGACTCGGAGGCCGCCATGTTTTATAATGTTACTCCATTTGGCGTCCCATATGGTTGCCATGACATCAGAAAGACTACATTGGGCTGCCCTTGGGGCTGCCCAGCCCGAAGCTACATTGGTAAATATAATATTTTAAATTTTACTACCGACTTCTCGGAGAACGGCGGAGAAAAACAAACAAATAAGAACTATATAATTTGGATCCTCTTCCTAATCAAACAATACAATACAAGGTTAGAAAGTCTAATACAATTTAAATAAGTTCCCTAGAATTAAAAGCTACGTAAAATAAATTTATAAATATTTACAATAATACATATTGAGTTACATCTACTGGGGTATCATCAAACAATGATACCCCAGTCCAATTATACAAACGCAAGCAGCCTGGATCTAGCTAATTGAGTAATACGTCATGATTGATTGATTGATTGATTGATTGATTGATTGATTGATTGATTGATTGATTGATTATTTCTGCATTTACGCGACGCAATCGTCTTTCCAATTACTCATTCTTTGTTCCAACCCAGCGAGATGTGTCGCTAAAAGGTTCTTGCTACTGTACCAATAATATCAAGATTACTGACTTGAAGATTATCAGTTTTTGATGTGAAAAGATTGGCAATGGTTGTCTGGAGCAAGGTCTGGAGATGAATGAGTGGACTGGATTTAGAAGGATTGTGACATATATACGGCCAGGATTTGTACGAAGAAAGCGAAAAGGCTCATTTTGACAAATATAATATCCATAATACCTGTTTATACCATACACAGGCAAGAACAAACTAGAAAACTGCGAGAAGAAGAGATGCCCAGCCAGAATCGCTGCAATCAATCGTCATTTATTCTGAAAATCCGATAAGCTTAAAGCTTTTTTGCACGGAGCAGATAAAAAAAATTGTATAAGAAATAATTTCCAACAAATGCTGTCAGTCTGCATGCCGTATGGCCTATACACAGCTTCAATGAAGGTGGTTTAGTGCTGCATTTCGCAACGGATATAGTGCGGATGCATACAATAACGGCAAGTTGTCGCGTGTGCCGTTTCAAGACAGAATAAAACGTGCTAACCAAAGAAAAGAACCTTGGATAAGAACAGGTATCTCTCATATTGGCTGGAGCTACCCAACGAAGCTCTTCGTTTTCTATGCCATGAGGAAACAGTCAAAGTCATCCGAAGATGTACATGCTTCTGTGAGGAATGGCTGCATCGTCTAGTAGAAACATCCAAGCGATGGCTGATAGGACGATGGCTGCACACAGAGCATACGTGGTAGCATAGATGGCGTTCTTTAAAGTGGCTGGTTAACCACATCCCCATTGTGCACACATAAGGAAAACTCCACCTTCGTTCTATGAAGTCAACCCAACGGAGTCACATCCCGATGACCGCATGGTCATATCAGCAAGTGACGACCAAAAGCCACTAATCAAAGGCAAGCAAAGTCTCCACTGTAGGAATCAAGTACCAAGGGGCCAGCATCATTAAAAGATACATATCGACGAAAGGCAACTTCCGCACCATGTTCTGGAAGCGCACGAGATCATCGTCTGCAGGATTCTAATTGATGCTCCGTTGCTAACAGTCATGAATGTCGCGTGGCGTAAATCTGAACAGTTATTCGATCGATCTGAAGCATAAGCTATTATTGATCATCCGGTATGGCCTGCCAACTGTTCAACTACGCAGTCTAATTGGAATCCGTGTGATCCACAGCCCAATCAGGCAAACAGAAGACTCAGTTTTTCTTAGTTTCACCTACTCTATTTGACCAGCGATGTCATGGAGCCCTCATTTCAGTCCACGTCGTTTTCTCTTCAGTCCTATTCGTGGGACCAAGACAGATACAGATGCGTTTACCAAACTCTCAACGTTTTAACGTCATCGGGGTGCGAATTGTTGCACGGATCCTGCTTAAATTTCGTTTCCTTTTGATAGCCTAGGCCCTCCTATTGTCAAAAGACTCTCCTATTGTTTTCCACTTGTAAGTTCTTCTCTTTAAGAGTTGATGCTTCCATTCAAGGCAGCCTGCTCATCAAATAGCTGCTGCTCAGATCTTTCATTGAAATTTGAAATCCATTTTCATTATGGAAAGTTTGATTCCATTTTAATGCGGTTAGGATATTTTTGCTTTTTCCAGCGTAAGACGCAACCTCGTTTCCGTCGGTTCTCTCTCGCTTATACATCGATCGCGAAACTTTGGTATCGATAATTTCTCTCCATCCGTTTTAACTCCTGATTGATTTGGCAAGGATTTGAACTTCCTTTGATCGATAAGCACAATGTGTTTTGACATCAACAGCATTGAACACCATTGGTGCTCTTTCAAATTAACGACGCACAGTTTGCCAGGCTCAGCAATTTCCCCGCAAATACCATCTGGCTGTCGCAAATGTCACAGTTTACGATTCGAAAAAGACTTTCGACGTTGTTATATTTCAAGAAGGATCTCTTTGTTCAAAGTTCCCTCGTTACTCCATAGTTAGCCAATCTGCGTATCTTTATAGTAATAGTCCCGAAGTCCACATTCATGAGTTAGAAGATTAGCCAGAAGAGGGTTGGACCTCGAACTATCTCGATAGAATCCTTTTCAAAATCGAAAATCAACCGCGTTGCTGCACAGATGATATGATGATCCCTGAAGTGAATCAAGGAAAGAAGTGGAACAATAAATCAGTAGACATTTGAATAAAGTAAAGAAGTAACGATGTTTTTGACTCAAAACTCAACCAATCTATCGACACATTTCAATCCCAAAGTAAGACAAGGTCAACCAGAAAGACCATCCAACTGTTTAATCATCATTGATTGCTTTTTATTGATAATCAAAAGCTTTAGGACGCATTACATCCATACAGTTTGTATTGAGTTCAACTCTTCTAGTAAAGGTGCAAACAAACCAAACGCTTGTTTAGAAGGCATTTGGCTTAGCAATCGGTCTATCAGCCATTCTTCCCTTCAGTAGAAACTGTATAGGCACAAGGCCAGTGCATGGCGACTGGGCTCATTCTCTCTCGCGTAATTTCTTCCAGAATATTCTACACGGCGGCGCCAAAAGAGCGACATATCTGAAAATATAAATGAAAATCAGATAAACCTTAATTCAGCTTCATTTACATATCAATAGATGCCCAACAACATGGGAGACATAACCCGATACATTTTCATTTATGTGCAGATTAGAAGTCATTGAGTTCCCTAGTTACGATGATATTGAGACGGAAAACGGAAGATGGTTCTTCACATCTCATCTTGTATACAAAATAGTGCCATACAGTCAAACCTGTAATAGCGGCCACCTCTATAAAACAGTCACCCGTGTATAGAGGCCACCCTTCATAACCCCAAAATGTCACTTTCGAATCCCACCAAACGAAAATAAAAGTTAGGAAACCTTTATAGTAAAACCTGTCTATAATGGCCGGTCACCTTTGGGACCTGAGGAAAATGACCTTTATAGACAGGTGGCCTTTCTGTCAAGGTTGATTTCTATAGAAAGTGTCATTTTGGTGTTATGAAGAGTGGCCTTTGTACACAGGTGGCTGCTCTATAGAGGTGGCCGCTAATACAGGTTTGATTGTACAACATACATTACCTGTCAATAGTCTTTTGTCCATCCCATTTTCATTCATTCACTCATGAAGTTTTCTTGAACATCAGCATTTCTATCACGATAGATTTATCGATACAGAAAGAGATCTAAACTATCAGTCTATATATCGTACAATCATCATTCAGGGGACAGAAGAGAGAGAGACAACAAGAACACGGCGAGCGACAGCCTCGCTCAACGACTATGCGGTCACTAAATATATTTCACAACAACACTGGAACAACACATAGATTACACCTTACAGGGAAACATCAACGTCAGCGCGTGACAAACAACAGGCAAACTGACGGACGATATCACGACATTACATATACATGAGTGACAAGGCACGGTAATGAAATCAATATTAACAAATGATAACTTACAAGACACAAACAACGGCTATACAAGACAGGAGCAACAATGACACTGTCATGATTCTTTGAACATAACTTATACCTTGTTTAGTTTTCATCTTATAACATAGTGATAAATGAATAAACAAATAAATAGGGCATACTGTGGGAATAGATAGAGCACAGCGTAGAGATAGGTTGTTTGAGTTTCTGAACCAAAATCATCATTAATTATATATCACCTTTTTAGTGATGTATTGTCATGATTAAATATTCACGGCATCAACTTATGCTCTCTTCTCTTTATTCCAAATTGTTTTAACCAAGTACAAGTCTGTCTTAATGCCAATGGTCTCCTGTGTGTGTGTGTATATTTTATTTCAATTCGTAGCCAATATGAGCAGTGTTGCTCGTTTACATTGGGACGAATAATACAGAACAAACAAACTATACATTTACACATAACGAACTGCAGGGCATGCTACAATTAAACATAAAGCATTAAACACTAGTTTAACATAATTGAATACAATATACTGGATGTTTCTATTTTTAAACATTAAAACGAGGGAACCTCAGCTATCTCAACCAATTCGAATCTAGCAGCGCTTTTTTCTCCCAATCGAGAGCTGTAATGTGTTTCCAAGCTGAATTCTTAAACTGTTCCACTGCTGTATCTTTAAGAGAGACTGGCAGATGGTTCCACACTCGCGTAGCGACTGCTGCAAAAGACCATTGCATCGAGAGAATGCGGCTCTTTGGTGCAGTTAAGCGGATTGGTCTGTCTGTCTGTCTGTCTGTGTTATGCAACCAGCTGCACCGAGAGACCATTTTCATTAAATTCATTGCAAGTCCAAATCAACCTATTTCACCTAGAGCTATCAAGATAAGTAAGATCTTGTGATAGCAAATCTCAAGACAGATTTCATCATATAAAGATTCGCAAATAACAAACTCACTTGAAGAATTCAAAATCTGCCCCAGCAGAGGTAGCCATCATGGTCTTCACACTGTCGCACTGATCTTCATGGCCATACATGAAACCGTTGGCTTTGTCCGTCCGTTCAAGCAAGCGCTTCATGCTGTCTTTGTTCTAAAAGAATGTGAATAGAAACTAAAAAAAGACGATATTTCAAGACAATATCTGGTTGCATTCCGGTCCGTACCTTCGTGTTTGAAATCTAAGCTTGATTAATCAAATGAAAGATTTTTGATATCACCATGATCATCTAACCTTAGCTATAGGTGCTAATTATTTGAGACACTGCGTATGCTACCCAAATGGTACAGTCAAACCTGTATTAATGACCACCTCTATAAATCAGCCACCTGTGTATAAAGGCCACTCTTCATAACTACAAAATTACACTTTCTATAGAAATCAACCTGGACAGAAAGGCCACATGTCTATAAAGGCCACTCTTCATAACCACAAAATTACACTTTC
>OFHS01001469.1:0-12907 GCA_900245855.1 Calvadosia cruxmelitensis
TTGAACAAATTCTTCTGAGAGTATTGCCGACAGCGATAGGTCTCAGGCCACCTTCCACTTTGTTCAGCGATATCGTATAATTCACTGACAAAGACAAAACAAAGTTGTGCAAATAAATGTACAAATCAAACTGTATAGTAAATCACAATAATAGCAAAGAATCATGCTTACATCGCTGATATTTCCACGGGGCTGTCTTTTTAATTTGCTGACTATCCCTGTCGAGCTGTCTGTTGTGGTGTAGGATGACATCAGTCTTGATTCTTGGTTGATCGCTGATCACTGATTTTAATTCTACTTGACTTGCTATTTATCTAGATCTACAATTAAAATACAGCATAATACAAATCTCTGTAAGTTTAGGCTGTGGATACATTTCCAAATATGTACAGGAATTTGACTTATATGAAGTCGTCTAAATAAGGTTGATCACAAAAATCAGGCAAATAATAGTTTCGATTCAAAACTGACATTACTACCAAATATGGAGCTAAAAATTAAACTATGGCATCACTAATGACGTTTGACCTTGCTGCTTGCGTACATCATTGTTCTCTTCGCCGCACATGCGAGACTGGCAAGACCAATTCAAACCAGGACGCAATGAGTCGTTTGAATAATGACATAATTTGCTTAGCGTTGCTCGTTTGAAAACTATTATTAGAAAATTTATTAGTTTTAAATGATGCAATTCATATCAATTTGTAGCTTTGATGCGCAGATTTCAGTAAACAGAAGGAAAGTAAGCGTGGACAGTTTTACCATGGTTTCACTGTAATTAGCAAACTTCGAAACAAGTTTTAGAATTCGCGATAGTTTTAGTGCGTAGTCTCGCCCCACTCTCCTCTGTAAACTATATTCATCCGCGCACATTGTAACTCTCTCTCTCTGTTGTTACATTTGCTTTTTGCCTGGTCCTAGACAAGGTGGTCCTAGATATAGAGCTCTGGCAACAACGGTCAGAAGAGCCCTCAGCCATCTCTCCCTGTCTACAGACCAGCAAACACATCTCTAATCATATGACGTAGTCTGGGACTCGTGATATCACCATAAGACTCTGTTCTACATCATAAACATTGGTACTAATATTATACAAAATAATAGAGACAGAATTCCAGATTATTCAAATTGTTTCAACCGAAAACACCAAGCACCGTCTCCGTACGATCTGCATCTTTCCTGGATGCGATCAGAATTCTATGCCTGCAGTAATGTATGGCAATATTAACCACTCAATATGGACATCACTGCATGTGTACCTCAAGCCCTTCATGACGCAAAGGTGATCAGATATGAAGACCTCTGCATCCTAGGTTCCGGTGTTGGAGAGCGTGAACAGCATAATATATTGGAACGCAAACTTATTGATTTAAAACGGCTTTTTAGTCGACTATCATTATTATATTCTCACCAGGCCCTATTTTTACTCCGTAATTGTATTTTAATTCCCAAGTTAATTTATTTACTCCGCACGTCTTTTAGCTTTAGCAGTCCGTTACTTTTAAACTTTGATGAAGAACTAAAGTTTTTAGTTCTGCTGAAGATGCAGAACTAAAAAAATCCAAAAAATATACTCTGTTGTTGGACAACTTCGTATTCTTTCCAATTGGGGTGGAAACGCTCGGTTCCTTCGGGCCTTCGGCCAAAATCTTTTTCCGCGAACTGTTTTCAAAATTAAAGGAACAGAGTCTGCCAACTGTAAAGGCCCAGCTATTGCAGAACATTAGCCTTGCCATTCAACGCGGCAATGCAACATCGGTGATGGGCACATTTGAAAAAACCGATTGCCTCATGGTTGACTGAATAATTAGTTAGGTTTTTAGGTATTTCACGTAGCATATTCTTTAATTTAGTACCTTTTAGCTATCTTTTACATACTGTCTTTTCATTATTCTTTTAAATTCTTGCTGTAATATTGAAACAAATGTATTATTTTGGATGCAAAAAAAAACAAAAAAAACCCACTCAATCAGTAGTCTAAATGAACATTTAGATTCTTGCTAGTTGACCTCTGCTACATGTGTCTTGACACAAGAATATGGCTAATTAGTTTGTTTGGAGATCATGCAACCGTACTCTCGTCTGTATGGCATTAGCTGACATATCCCCAAGAACAATGCTTGCAATGGACCATCGCTGACAAAAACACGGATGATTGCGTTGCAAACAAAAGCATTTTCCTTTCACCTCAATTTCCTTGCGTGTTCACTGGTGTCAAATGCAATGGGATTCTGAGTGGCAGATTGGCATTGAAAAGGAACTAATCAAATTAAACATAGAAGCTCTCGGAGCATGACTCACGGATAATGCATCCACATAATAATTACAACGTAAATAACATAAGACAAGAAATACAGTCGAACCTGCCTTAATTAACGACACCTTCGTTAAGCGGACACCTCTTCTAGCTGTTGTATCTTTGTGGTTTAAATTTCAAAATCCTTTATATAAATACATGAGTTGTTTTTAGCCTATTTGCTGACCAAATCAGAGCAATTGTTCAGTTCGGTTCACCCGTGTTATATCCGCGAGCAAACACTTTTGTTTACACTTCACAGAAATCGTAGTGAGACGACAACAACGTCACCGCTATTGTCGCTCTTGAAGCGTGTCAAGCAATAGTCAATTAACGCCCACAAAAGCATAGACGTCACGTTACCATAGTAACCGTGAGTCAAAAATTAGCAAAGCGTCTATCAGTTCCGTGAAAAGCGACCAAGCAAAATCTATAAAATGTCCAAAGGAGAGAGAGAGGGTATTCTCGTGTGTATGGGATATGCGGAAGCGTTACTTTAGAGTGCCAGTGAATCTTCAAGGCTCCGCATGCAGTGAAGTTTTGCTCATCAACTTTGAGTTCGTGTAGATTAGGAATGTATAACTGATGTAAAACATATCTGCTGAAAGTACAACAGATGAACTTTCTCGGAAAATGGAAGCATACCAAATACTGTATTTCCATGAAGCGCAACAGCCGTGTCGCTACAGCCGTGTCGACACGGCTATCGCAACAAGCGTTTGTTGTTTTCATGAGGCGCTAGAAAGTTTTGAGATCCAACTACTCGCCTCGTTACAGCGACCCATCTACCTCACTTTTATTCCCAGTAGTTGATGTGTTCAAAAACCGATCCTACGTAATGTTCTTTGCTTGATTTCTGTCTTTTACATCGATGCTGCATCTGCTGAATCAGATGTTACTGAGTTTTCATCTTCAAATTCGCCCAAACCAGTTTGTGCATGAGTGTAGTGCCCTGATTAGCTACCTCGTAATCGTATATGTCACGTGATCGTTTGTGCTGTAATTGTAACTCAGGTTCTCCGTTCGGAACACAAAACAGTCCTCTCGCTGTTGTCACGCGTGCTACCGAATGACAGAGATATATTTGCAATTAACTGTGACCGCAAAGCACAGCCCACATGCCCACATGACAATGCTGTCGCGTCACTGAACTATTCTTACGTCACTAAGAGGAATATTCCACAATATGCTCACATGCCCCCTAGTAACGTAATAATCACTTCGTAAAACAGTTATCAAAATGTTAAAATCCACCATAATAATCAGGGCGCTGCCGCAGCCGTCCGGAGCGTCGGTGTAGTTCTTCGCTCTCCTGTGAAGATCCTTCGTCTTCGGACTCCCCTTCGCCGGTATCTTCTTCCGCAAGGTCTTCGGTGTCAGTGAACTCGGTCTCCAACCGTCGGACGTGGCTAATGTGGCGTCGTATTCCATCGCTGTCAGTCTCCAGAGACCGAATCGTCCAGGATTTTCGTTACTTTGACAGGGCCACGCCATCGCCTTGTGCACGGAGTGTGGTGGTGAGGCTTCATGAACACTTCATCTCCCACGCGGATAATATTCCTGCCCTGACCAATGACCTCTGGAAGCTCAATACTTTCGCTTGCAGGTGCCTCTATTGGGTAGCTGATGGTCCAACCCTCTTACAGACCCTTGAGTGGGCTCGGAGACCCATTCTCGTCTGTCCGGTTGTACCGGAATGCGATTTGTGTGGGATCCTTTGAGCTTCTTGCGGCACATGCTTTGATTGTACGGTGGTTCCTCTCGACGAGGTTTCCCTCTGGTCGGTTGGCACAGCGTGGTTGAAACCTTACATTCCAACCCCGAAGGAACTCTTTAAACTGCTCACTATTGAACGGCACATGGTCTGCCAGCACCTCCAATGGTGGGCCCCACTCCCTGAAGATTACCTGCAACTCGCGAATCGCCGCTGGAGCCGTCTGGTTTGTTGTCTCGCGCCAAATGCAGAACCCTCTACCACAGTCCAAGACGGTCAAGTATGTTCCACGTTCGTAATGCTTAAAGTCCACTGCAAGGCGTGCCCAGTTCCTCCACGTCTTGGAAGTTCCCCGTTTTGCCATGACAGGGGCAGGGTCTATGGATGCACATTGGCCGCATTTTCTTATGACTTCTTCCATTTCTGTTCAGCTGGCATCGTGTACACCAAGGCTCCGGCACAGCGACATGGTACGCTCGACTCCATAATGACAACATTTGTGGACTCGGGCATTGTCTGGTAAGGCTGCTGCTACCAAGGGAGCCACGGAGCGCTTCTCATTCTTTCTTCGCAATAGCCAATGCTTTGGAACTCGTGTGAGGAGATCTGCAGGATTCTTTGTAGTAGAAACTAGATGCGGGATGATCGTCACTGAAAACTCTCGACATATCTCCGCCAATGTGTCAAGGCGCCGCTTGACGAGCATGCCTTTTACCTTGATTCGGTGTGTTTCGTTGACGACGGCTAAAACCCACCCATATACGCAGGCGTTATCAGTGACGCAGGTGACGCGACTCAGGTCCCATCGCAGCGCCATATTGACGCCCCTCAGCAATGCATCCAGCCCCGCAACATTGATTTGGGTCGAATCGCTGGTCTTTCGAAGCCATTATCCGTCCTCTATTGTCTTTCCGTCAATCTGCAGCATACACCCAACAGCCAGGCAGCTTGCATCAGAGTATAGTACTCCTTTAACTGCATCTGCAGGCACAGTCCAAATGCCATGGGCTGGATTGCCGTCGGTGGATAGTTTGGCTTCGATGCCGCGTACTATTTCAGAACACTCGGCAGTGAGAGGATCGTCCCATGCACCCTCGCTAGCAACTCTGGTCGCGTAGGCAGCCCAATAGCGCAACCACCCAACAACAGGAAAATGAGCGGTTAATTTCCCTAACCACCTGGCTAGCTCTCGGCGTGTTGTCACGGCGGTAGCATCCTTGATAGCATCATCACGACGCCATGTGAGAGCTCCGCCACCGACCGGGTCGATTCGGAAACCGATAACCCGTCCTTCTGCCAAAGGAAGAGGCGCCTTAACTGGCAATCCCCAGTCTTCTAGGGCTTTGGAGACTGCTTCTGAGTCGGCCCTGGTGTTGCCAATCAGCACATCGTCCAAATAATTATCGGCAGCATCCTCGCTGAAACTGTGTCGCAATCGAACCTTTCTGCTTGCGGCTTCCTGGGTCCTTGGCGCGCGGGCAGACCAGCGGCACCCAAGTGACTTGACCCGTCCCGCCGATGGTCATCTTGATTGGCCAGGACTTGTTTGGCTCTGTCAATCATCGACCGCAGGGATGAAGACTCCGGCATTATCTTTAACTCTGCCCGAGCAAGTGGTGGTAAGCCTCTAACGAAGTGACACTTGATGACGGCGTCCACTCCTTGCAGCACATGCCCTGTCAATTTTACTAATCGTCGCAGGTCAGATACAAATCCCTCCACTGAGTCATCCGGGTCAAACGAACGGTCGATGAAATTCTCCTAGGCTTGGTACCGGTTGGGCCCGAATGCACTTATTAAACGGGCCTTAATGGCGTCGAAGCTTGCTCTCTCTTTTCCCGTCAGTTCCCTATAAACAGCGAACGCATGTCCCTCCAACAAGAATGGCACGACGACATTCAGTTCTCCGACGGAAACGTCTATCTCTTTGATTAATTCAAGCTTTTCCAGCCAACTTGCAACGTCTTCTCCTTTCGCCCCACTAAATTTACCAACTGCATTTATAATCTTGCTGGCCATATCGCAGCGATAGCTTGTAACTCAGGTTTTCCGTTCGGAACACAAAACAGTCCTCTCGCTGTTCTCACGCGTACTACCGAATGACAGAGATATAATAATTATTTGCAATTAGCTGTGACCGCAAAGCACAGCCCACATGACAATGCTGTCGCGTCACTTAACTATTCTTATGTCACTAAGAGGAATATTTCACAATATGCTCACAGTTATTGTGTGCTCTTGAAAAATATATCAGTTAGTGAATCTACAGTACTCAGCCTGGTTGTGTGCAAGACTCCAGTCACTACAATGAGGCTCAGTTTCTTGAGAGTGAGGTCGCCACGGAAAAAGGGCTACGTTTGCTGTTTCCACGATGCGCAACAGCCGTGTCGCATACAGACTAGCGCTTCAGCCGGAAGCCATAATTCACTATGTACAGTTGCGCTATATATGGAATGTAGCTTGCCATACTAACGGCAAGAAGTCACAGTTAATCCTTAGCTTATGGTCGGCATGTAAGAGAATTTGACTTATATTAGCTAAGGAAGAAATTTAATTTCACTACATGTTTTCGAGCAGGGCTGTAAAGTTGTTTTGGGGCAAATTCAGGTAATTTTCAATCTAGTATCTTAACCAAGCTACGTTTGTTTACAATTAGTTACTTTTCAGTTTCTAACTATATTTAATCACTGTCACTGTATCTGCTCCGTGAAAAAAGGCATTCAGTTGCTTATCGGATTTCAAAATAGATGATGATGATGATTCGGATGATAATAGATACAGTAGCTTCAGAGCTTTCTAGCTAGTCTTTCCCATGCTACATAGTCTTTCTTCGTAGTGGAGTATGAGAAGTCGACTGGTGGTGTAGCGCTCGGCGGTCACACAGGGACGAGACACGAGTCTACATAAAGTTGCGTGTATTTGTGCTGCGCTCTGGTCCGTAGAAAGGGCGAGATGGCAAAGGTACTCATATATCCGTGATAGCCAGAGCTCTATGTCTAGGACCAGGCTGGACAGCGAATACGACGAGAGAGAAGAAGTTACAGGCGGCAGCAGTAATACGATTTACAAGCGCAGGGAGACTAGATTAGAACGGAAAGAGATGAACTATAAAGGAAGGCCATTACAGTGGTACCATTCCCTGTTGGCTTTCACTTATTTCGTCTCGCCAATGGATTCTCTTTGTTCTCAAACTGCCAGCTCCAGGATAGTGTGCTGTGATTGGATGATCCTTCTGCGCCTTCTGCTTGGCTGATACCTAACACAATACGAAATGAAACGGTCTTTCAAACAACAATAGATTCAAACTAGCCAATAACAGCACACAATACTCTGAGACTGGCAAATACTGAACAAGAAAGCTTGCACGACTGCACAAGACGGATTACACACCACTCGTTTGAACGAAGGCAAGCCGACGCCCTGCTTCTCGAAAAATCGTGAGACGTTAGGAGACAGAGTCATATCGAAGTATGTGAATCGCTTCAAATGTAGAGGTTTGACATGCATGTTGAATGTAATACCTGTAAACCACTGAAAACAAAGAAAAGATGCCCTGCTTAGTGTTTTCTGCGTATTTCGGGTAACTATATCTTTCGACAATCGACACTTAATAATGCACGGCAGCTGGAGAGAAGACGAGTAGAATTAGTAGACTACTACAGATAGATGTTGAAGTCTTGCACTAGAATTGCCAAACTGATAGCAATTGCAAATCTGCTCATTCAGGATTTTTATGTTTAGACAGGAGTAGCAAGTCTAATGTTTTTATTTCTTCCTTTGCAGATGAAGCTGTTTGTTGCATTGCTGCTTCTTGGTCTATGCATGATTGCATTCGCAAGGTTTGAGGACAGGGAAGATTTTGATGACGAAAACGATTACGAAGAAGAGCTACGAGACGAGCTGCACTCTCACGAAGAAGAAAAGCAAGGTGATCAACTGGAGCATATTTGAATTAATCATAAATTTGTGTTTTGATAAAATGATTGGCTACTTTGTCCTCAATTCAGCGAACTGTCACCTTCTAGTCAATATGCAATCACTCCAGTATCAAGCAAAGGCAATGCTGATAATTTCTAAACATAGCAAAAGTTGCGTTCATGGGGCAGTATCTGTGTCATTCTGTGCTAGCGACAGAGACTTTGGAGGAAGATCAAATCTGTTTACAAGTTACAATCCATATGAATTCATGCTTCGTGCTTCGCTTATAATTGCAATCGTGCTTCGTTGGTGTCGAATAAAAGAAATTGATAATCCCCTTGGGTCATAAGAAAGAAAGCAATGGAAGGCTACAGGTATCATTTATCATCAAACAAATAGAAATCCTACTAGTATAATTCAAGTCAATGGGTTTGTGTGCATGCGTCTGTTTAAATTTTGCTTCCCTTCGTAAGCTGAACAACATGAGCCGACAACCCTTCTAGATTGAAACGAAGTTATAGAAAAATACTAAGAATATCAAGAAAATATGTAACTAAAAACAATAGTTCAAGAGAAATAAACAAGTAATTGATTTGCTTGGAATTGTTTCATTTCAGATCCGATGGCAAAACCATGGGTTAGACGACGTCGCAGATGGCTGAAGAAATGATCGAAGCGTAGAAAGATGTCCTTCACTAAATCAACCGGAAACATGGCACTCTGCCTTGCACAAGTGAAACATTTTGTACTAACCCATTCAAACTATGTTTTATTTCCCTGTCGTTTGATGAAGTTTGTGTATCTCTCAATTACATCTCTGCCTGCATTTTTGTCTTGTCTTTCTAGATAATTGATGTAATGATGAAATTGCGAGTTCATCTCGTCATATTCCATTTAATTGAAAACGTCATTCCTGATGGCTAAATCAATATAGTATAAGGCTATAAGCAAGTTAAGTTATGGTTAAATTTGAACGAGGCGTAACAGTAAAACATTACAAAGAATTGCATAGCAACAGCGGAAACATAGCTGTATAGTAGATAATCTACATTGTTACAATGACTACATGTCAAGTTAAAAGTTTGGATTTGAATGTGCAAGTAATTCGATTCGGAATCAACTACGCGTTTCTGGAGAGCATTCTATTCACGTACAGTTCAAGGGAAGAATGATTGTTGGTGATAGTCCTTGTTGGGAATACAGTAGGTTTTGTCGTGATTGTGGCTCTTGAGGTTGCTTGGAGCAGGCTTTAGATATTGACTGCCCTCAATATCTAAAAAAGTTGAAACAGCACATGTTCGATTTGGAATAAATGAGGTGGGATATAAGCTTATTCAACTTGGATTAATCCCTTAGGATGAACACTGAACACAATCAAGATGTCGTGAGGGCTCTCACCTTAAGAAAGTCAAGCGAAGAACAATCGTATAATAACGAATACGTCTCACTAATTTTTGACAATGCTGTGGTCCGTGAAACGGTCATCCATAAAGTTGAACGCGCTACGAATTTCATTGTTTTAATTTTCACTCGTGTGTAATCAAAAGATTAGACAGAGGAAGATGTCTTGTCATGCGCTCACGCTTCCCAGGAACTCCCTTCTCCGTTCTACTTCTAATCAAGATGGATTTTAGCAAAGATAACTGAACATTTAATTCGCTATTCGATGTATGTCCTGTATTTGAAGTCCATCTATAGAACTCAGCATATTGATAAATACACCTTGTTAAATTCGGCTGCTGCGTCTTACGTCTGAAGCTATGTAGATAGAAAACTAAGTCAATCGAGACAGAAAGTGTTCCTGTCTATTGTGCGCTTACTACGTCGTGTGCTTGAAAAGCCCTCATTCATTGCACGACAATTAAGGGAAAGGTGTGTAGGATGATCTTACTAGGATCACAGATTGCTTTAGTCTTCTAGCTAAACTTGCAAAGTTGAAATTGATTCACAAACTGACATTACGTTAAAAGTAAGTAAGGTTCTCTTTTCAGTAGAGCTATGATAATTTGGCTTGAGTTTTTTCCCTTCGCAGATGAATTTGTTGATGTCGTGGCTGCTGCTTCTTGGGCTGTGTATTCTTGCATTGGCTAGATTAGAAGAGAGGGATGATTTAAACGAAGTAAGCGATTACGACGAAGAACGCTTTGACGAGATGGAATCGGCGGAAAAGGAAATGCAAGGTAGAATATTGAGGAGTTTTGATTTATGCAGAACGTTACATACTGTTAGATAGTTTTGCTTGAACTGAACAAAACGTCATCTTTTGAATCCCAATGTCGACTGCAATTGAATTGATTTGGAAAGACTGAGATACCACATCTCCTCCGTTCAATCTTTTTTAGCATGCCTGCAGTACCTGTGTACTTGTGTACCACGATAGAGGCCTACACGTGGCTACGGTTTTACCTTGTTGTAGTTCATTATCATCATCGTCGTCTTTATTTAAGGAGGCTATCCTGCTGATCAGCTTTATTTTGTCTCCCTCGGGGCCCTCATTGTTAACATCTTCCTGTTTCAATCTAGTCTCCCTGTGCATGTAAGTCGTATATATTTGATGTCGCTTTGTAACTCTCTCTCTCGTCGTCGTATTCACTGTCTTGACTGGTCCTAGGCATAGATCTCTGGCTACCACGGACATATGAATCCCTTCGCCATAGAACAAATACATATGTAGTGGCTGACGCGCGGTCAGTGTGAACTCAATGTCGTCATTTTATAGTCACGGGGTAGTAAGAATATGTAGCTGTGTCATCCTGTAATCACCCTCTCAGCCGTCTGTACTTCGTCGTGTCAACAACTCTGTCTGTTCTGTTATCTACGCTGTGTCTCGCGACATAGAGCTCTGGCACCAACGACCATATGTACTCCTTGGAACTCTGCCATCTCTCCCTGTCGTGGGACTAGCAACTTGTCTCTGAATTACATATATATGTGGAATGTGAAAGCGTTCATCTTCGTCCTTTCGTCCTCCACACATCCAACTTCATGTACGCTAGCGTCTCGTCTCTGCTGTGACCACCGAGCGGTACATTTACAGATTGAATTACATGGGTAATCTCACCAGGCAAAGAAGAACTTGTTAAAACCGGCGTTAGCTTCGAAATTGTGTTATTTAAATCTAAAACATTTTCCATCAGTTCCTGCCCTCTGAAACAAGACCTCATGTTAAACTTAAGTGCAGGACCACACAAGAGAACAGGTAGGAGAATCCGTAGTTGTGACCGTGCGCCATAATAATCATACGAGAAATAGAGAGCTAGCACAACATGTGTGTGTTGAGTGAACTACATTACATGATTATGACGTAGTACATAAATTAGGTCCCATTCCTCTAAAGTACTTGCTAGACACAATGTAGATAATTCCAACACCTTAAAATATCGTACCCTTTAATATCGACTTTTGTTAGAATTTTTTTTTTTCCAGAGCCTGTTGCTAGGCCGTGGTGGCGGAGAAGGCGTCGCCGTAGCGAACGTCCTAAACACGGATGAAATCAGAATGAGAATGTATCATTCATTCAGCGAAGTTCAAAATGATTTCATAAAACACTTCGGTTGTGTGAAACTCAGCGTTTTATTTGTATCGCTTGGAATATCTTTACTGTAGCCTGCGTCTTTGATGTAACCAAGCGAATTAAAAATGGGATTATTGATCTACGACACTCAAATTTGCAGTAGAAATAGTTCTGATGCGATGTTGTGTCATCATTCATCATTTTCATTTCTTTATTACTCTCATTCTACTACGGGAACTGCACAGTATACAGTAATGTAGTTTTCGCAGACATAAAACTGCGCAATTTACTAGGCAACAAGACATTTTGCAATAAAAAGTGCCTTAGGTACTTGATACTAATCTGCTAATGGTAATTTTACCTGTGTGCATTCTCTATCTTAATTTTTGATGATTCCTAAGTTGAAAGGGGTCAATTCTTCTCCTAAATTGCGCTGAGACTCAGCTTCGTCAAAGTTATATCCGCTAAACTGTTGCTAACAACAGTGATTGGATTGGATTTCACTTAAACCGATCGTTTACATGAATCTGGATCGGAGAGAGAAAACTAGGGGCGAGTCGTGAAATGCGCGGGAGTTCAGATTCTTTTTACAAATACGAAAATCTTGCGCAGCCCAATTTTAGGCCGGCAGTCATGCACTTTCCATCACCAATTTAAGAAGCGAATTCTTTGATATAACATGCGAAGCCATTAACTGAGCAGCACACATCTAACCTATCTGCTTAACAGAGGCTAAAGGACATAAAAGCAACTTCAGAAGAAGGCAATAAGCGCTGGCTTCTTTCAGACCCAACCGTCGTAAACATTTTCGAGCGCCTAACAAAAACATCAAAAAGGGCTCTATTGTTTTGTCCATGATTTTCTATAGCGACTTTTAGCCGCGAGGCACTGCCGTGCTTGCTGCAGTGCTCACAATGATCAGGGTAGAAGCACGTTGTGTTTTCAGTCCGGCTTTAAACGAGTATCCCAATTTAGGTGAATTCAAAACAGTCCACTTTTCAACAACTTTTCGATCCGGATTACTCGTATCGATCTCGCGTAAACAAAACGCTTGAGTGGAGAACCATTCGAGCGCAACGGTTGCAAAGGCAAGTACAGAAAATTCAAAGATGCCCATTGATTCCACTCTGACAATTTCATCAAACTTGCAGAAAACATAGCTCAGCTTCTAGACAGCCGTTCAAAACGGCTCGGCTAGATTCTGCGCCAATTTGCATTGGTCAACTTTGACCTAGTTTGAGCGTTGGTGTTGTGCGATGTGCTTCGAAAACTTTACACAAACAGATTATAACTGTTCCCATAGAAGTCGGAAAAACCGTACTCTATAAATGAGTGAGAGGTACCAATTTTGACAGACGTAAATACATACAAACAGACAGACAAACGTTTATGAAATAGAGAATATATAAAAAATATGGAAACATACATATAATTATAGTTATAATATTTATAATAGATAAATAAG
>OFHS01001469.1:12918-24546 GCA_900245855.1 Calvadosia cruxmelitensis
TAAGAATTAGTGACAGGAAGAAATGTCTTCCCGTATTTTGTGTATATACCGTATAAAACTGTGTGCAAAGAACATTTTGCTAACAAGTTGCTCGTAATCTACAACCCTCAACCTGAAGAGAGCAACGCGACCGTTACAGCAATTTAAGGTAAGGCCGATATTAATTTGTTGCGATCCTTCTGTGTTTTACGCCTCTATTGCAAGAACTGCATGACACATCTACCTGCAGACGTCAGTTCTCTTCCTTGGTAGATTGTGCTTTGATGTCTTCCAGTTGAATTTTGAATAATTATTATTCGCAGATGAATTTTATGGGAGTGTTCGTCCTCCTTGGACTTTTCGTCTTCGCATTCGCGACGTTTGATGAAGACAACAGAGAGAATGCAGAGTATGACGAAAACTACGACGAAGATCGTCTTGATGAGATGTTAGAAGAAGACGAATTGCAAGGTAAGATCGCGTTTAAACCACACCCTGATTACTTTTTACCATCGCTGGATTAGCCCAAACCATCATGATCGAGCGACAAATCACTTTAAAATAAAATGTACGAATATATTTTTTAAAGTTTCTACGATTCTTTAAAAAAGTTTTTAGTTCTTTCTTGTTGATTTTCTGATTGTTTTATGTATTTACTTCCATTCAATATTTTCAGTTTATTTTCATTTTGCTCTAAAATACGTTTATTATTTCTGTCATGTCTGTAGTCTTTCTTCAAAATTGTTAATGATTTGTAACTCACTGCCTTCGTTAACAGTACTAAGCATAGGATATACGTTACAGAAAGATGTTTTAATGTTCCAATCAAATATTGATTTTGAGGCCACTGTACTCCAGACAGAGGCCATTGGTTTTTGAATACCTTGAGTTGTCTTGTATTTGTTGGTCTTATTGCTTACTATTTAGTAGGATGTCATTCCTAATTCCTACTTTGTTGATTTCTCATTGCAGAGCCTGCTGCTAGACCATGGGGCTTTTGGCGAAGAAGGCGCCGGGGCCGGTATTACGTTTCATGGCCGATGGGCAGATAGAGGATCATGCTAACTGCTTTCAAAGGAAGTCGGTGCTATTTCTCAATAAAGCGACGTGGTTGATTAAACACTATGCGTCATAATTCTCTGTGTACGATGGTGTATGGGTCTGTAATAATATGTGGTGGTACGTTTTTTGTTAACTAACTAAATACGGAATAAATGACGAGGTGTGTCCTGGGAATAAGGTGTGTGATGTTCAGCACTCTGGCTATCTCTCAATCTGATTTAAATACAAGCCGGCAACGATATTTATATGTGACAAACGGAATGAGAACAATAGAGAATAATATACTAGAGGTTAATTGACACGAGAAAGAGCTTACGAATAATTAGGTATGGTGAAAGTCAGCTGCCTTTCAAAGGAAACTATTACGTCATGAGCAGAGACAACGCCAGATCAACAGACAGAATCTAAACCAAAGTTTCTCTCACGCTCGAGATTCCAACAACCAGAGCGCAGATTACACAGCAGCAATACTCAGTTGACATAAATTACGCATAATTATAGATATAGGATTACGACACAACACTCCTCCCTTTTTGGAACAAATCTAACATTTCGAGGAAGATAATGCCGACTGGATTAATGTCCATAATAATTAGACGGATTTACAGATCGCTTAGGGCGAACTTTTTGCAATTGATTCGAATGACACATACGAATAAGGTGGTTGTCCTCATCTCAATTTTGAAATGACGCTTCCCGAGAACTTGCTCTATAACACCCAGAAAACCATTTAGGCTTTCCACGGCAGTAGTCTCGGGAGCGCATAGTGTATCCAACACTAATGCCGACAGCAGCAGCAGAATCAGTATAACAGGAGTAGTATTTGTTTTCACAGGCTTACTAACTTCACTCAGACATGACAGACGCGTACGAACAGGGCGTTGTAAGAACAACTCAGCGGGAGTGACGCGAGTAGTGGCATGAGGAGTACTGTTATATAGGACTAGGACAGAAGAAAATCGTCAGCAGCTTCTTGAAAGTCCATTTCAGATGTTTTCCTCCCTTTCAAGATTTTACGGAGTACTTATTTCACAGTTTGCAAAGCTCTTTCGGTAGCACCGTTAGTAACAGGGTGGTACGGGGCAGAAGGTTGATGTTGAGCGCCGATACTCTTGAGGAAAGCAGAAAATTCAGCAGAGCTAAACTGAGGTCTGTTATCGGAAGAGACGACTTTTGGATGTCCGTAACGAGCAAACGAGCATTTCAGTAAACGGATAGTTGTGGATGAATCGGTAGCATCAGTAGTCGTGATACCAACTTCCAGCCACTTGGAATGCGCGTCGACCAGTACATGCATGAAGAGTTTTTCGTTCAAATTTTTGGGAATAATCAATGTGGATTCGATCTCAGGCCATGATCAAGGAATGATTGACTGACGCGGCGGATTATTGCGAGGTTCTAGACAAGCAGAGCAATCGGCAACGAAATCTACGAGGTCAGATTCAATACCAGTCCACCAATAATGAAGACGCATGCGCACGCAACCAGGATGATTTTTATGGAATTCTTGAATAGCAGTTTCACGCAGAGAAGGAAGAATAACCATGCGACGACCCCAGAGAATGACATGAAATCTTCATGCCATGCAAGTTCAAACCTTTTTCTTGAAGTAAAGCAGCAGATAAGCATCCGCACAATTTCTTGCCAGCCATCTTTAACAAGCGGAATAACGCGATGCAGAACAGAGTCGACAGACGTAGCTTGGGCAACATCATCAGCATTACAGGTGAAAGGCTGCGGATTTGACGTATGTAGAAATGCGCATATAGTCTTCGTCTGAGTCATCAGGAACAGCAGCAGAAGGCAGGCGACTCAGAGGGTCAGCATTTCCATGACGACGACCCGGCTTGAACTCAATATTGTAGCGGAAAGGTGACAATTTGACATTTGACAGCCCAGCGCTGAAACCGTGCATCAGCTATAGTAGGCTGGTCAGTCCTGGGACCTAGAATACGCAGAAGAGGTTGTTGGTCTGTCACAATTGTATGGCCAGGGATTCACGGTCGATATGAGCATAGTTACTTTCTGTGGAAGTCAAAGAACGATGAACATATGCGATGGGTGCTTCTGATGCATCATCAAGTCGATGTGACAGCACACAGCCAAGACCGAATGGCGAAGCATCGCATTGCAGAATAAGAGGTTTATTGTCGTCATAGTGACAGAGTACAAGAGAACTGGTCAGCATCTGCTTAATAGAGTCAAAGCAGATTGACAAGCATCACTCCATATCCATTCGATATCATGACTGGTCAGAGCATTCAACGAAGCAGCAACAGTCGATAATTCAGAGCAGAATCGGCCATAATAGTTAACAAGACAGAGAAAAGAACGTAGTTCTCCTTGAGCATTGCTAACGCAGTCGACTTTATCAGGGCTCATGTGGATTCCGTCAGCAGAAGTCACGTGACCTAGATAAGTGATTTTGGGCAGCATAAAGGTGCACTTGGTCCTGTTTAACCGCACATCGTGTTTAGCAAACACATATAAGACCGATTCGGTTTGCCGTAAGCAATAATTTTCCATGGCAAATTTAAGAAGCGAATTCTTTGGTATAACATGCGAATTTGTTGATTTACCATTGCAGAGCCTGCTGCTAGACCATGGGCCTTTTGGCGAAGAAGACGCCGGGGTCGGTAGTACGTTTCATACCCGATTGGCAAATAGAAGATCGTGCTAACTGCTTTCAAATGAAGTCGGTGCTATTTCTCAATTAAATGACTTATTTGGTTAACATCTTTGCGTCTTATTTCTGTTTACAATGGTGCATGGGTCAGCTGCTTCTCAAAGGGTACGATGGCGGAGGTTCTGATGAAATACTACATTCTCATCCTGCTTTCAGGCTCTGAAATATAAAAAGAAAACGATTGTTCTAACAGAAGTCGATATTAAAGGGTACGATATCGGAGGTCCTGTTGAATAGAGAAAAGGAACTGATGGGAATTTTTAGATTTAAAGAACACGATTTAAAAGCTAACATCAGTTTTATGTTATTCTTTGTCCTCTAAGATTACTCATCTAATCTAACAAGGAGAGATGGCGATGGATTTTTATGTCCATTGTAGCCATAACTCCAGGCCTAAGAACCAGGCTAGACAGTGAATACGAAGAGAGAGAGAGAGAGAGAGTATGTGTCTTTATTTGCATATTAGCAACAAATAAGAATTTACATATGAAAGGCAGGTAAATCCGGCACTAATACCATACGAGAGAGTTCATCTGTTTATTTCACCTTTAACAAGGTAGACAATTTGGCACAATACTACATAATGTGAATATAAAATAATGATATAATGTGATGTGGAGAGAGAGAGAGTTACAAGCGAGTTATCTGCCTACTTATAATTCACATCATTCCTAGAAGTAGATTTCAAAGCGTAATATTTATTAATCGTACAAACATGTAAGAGACAAAGCTATTTTTGAAATGATATAATTTTTCATGGATAAAAATCAGAGAGAGAGAGAGCTCCATAAAGAATGGTCAGGGTCATAGTGTTTATTTACGACTTTTGTTTCTTACGACCTTTCTGTGAAAATTGAATTCTCTGAAGCATGACGACAGAAACTGAAATGGCACTGATATATTAGAAAGACAAAAACCTTTCACCTTTATAGAACTGAATAGCAATTTACAGTCGCAGCTACAATGTATAGAAATGAATGAGCTAGTTTTTCAAGTCATTTTTCCACAAATATACTTCGAAAGGGATCTTGTGAAGAGAAGCTAGAAGCTTCTTCGCTTCTGAAAAGCAGCTTAGTTACTGGTTTTAACGTTTCAAGTAACTACTTTAGGTACTAGCTCCGATCACCTCTCTTGATTTGAAATACATTAATGCTTGCTTGTAACCAAGGTTGTAGAAAAAAGTATCTTAAAAGGGTATTTAATATTTTAATTACATTTGATTGCATTGAAACATCAACCAAGCAGACGTCTTATTCTGTTCACTCTACCACTTGAACCATGGAAGGGGGTTAATTAGCAGGATTTACCACCCTGGGTAGCAGTTAGTGGCAGCCACGGGCGTGTACAAACACCGGCGAGCAGGTGACTGCGCACCTCATGCGCACCTCAAAAGCGGCGGTACCTTCTGTTCCCCCGCATCTCACAACGAGGGGGCTATACGGGAGATTTTACCGGGCAGCCAGCCCTAAATCTACCCACCCCCATTATGGGTGCCAAGTGGTCCATCCTTTCGGCACACATTGGGAGCACAAGGAGCCACCATTGGGGGAGAAAACATTCTTTACTACCACTAATAATTTAACCAAACATACAAAACGAAAATATCACATGTTCTGCTAACAAATTTACTACATTTCTATTGGCTATTCTTAATCATGTGATTAAAGGTCAAATCATCTCGTTTCCACGCTTGCCGAGTTCTACCTTTCCCTTTTGCCTCATTACAAAGCCAGACTACGTTGCCCTTCACGATGGTCTGTAAGGTCGTCACGGAATACGATCAGCTTCAGCAACCGGCTTTCGGCTATGCGCGCGCCTGTGTTGTTTTGACGTTTAAACAAAGTTAAGAGAAAAATAGATTAAATCCCAATTTGCGTTTCGTTTTTGAACAGACTCACTGAAGTGTTGTCTCAGTTGGTTAACCAATGATGTAGAGTATGGACATAGCTTGCAACATAAAAGAAGAACATAAACACATTTTTACTCCATTATTTCATATTTTTCATTTCATAAAGAATCAAACCATGCGTGTGTCGTCCAAAATGTCATTGTCTGATCATTAAATGGCGTTTGTTGAAAGTCTAGACGTGTCATCATTGCTACATTGTATGGGAAAATTTAATTACAAGAGTGAGTTCGAACTGCTCGGCATGGAATACAACTCATTGCGTCACCGAAGGCTTGCTTCCCTAGTTAAAGTTAGTCATAGCGTTTGTAATGGGACTGCACCATCGTACATTCAATCGCTTTTTGAACGAGTAGAGGGCAAAATTCGATCAGCCGCAAGAGGTGACTTTGTTTCACAGCGCTACAAAAAGAGAATTGGAAAATCATCTACAATTCGACTAGCTGCTGCAATTTACAATTCTCTCCTGAAATCACATCCTCAAATCACATCGGCCAAAAGCAAAAAGTCACTTTTAAAATCCTTGTTATCTGTTGACTTATTAAGTATCGCGGAAAAGGTTTTATTCAAATGATACCGCTATTTTAATTGTCATTCCTCTGATGTTTGGATTATCGTGGAGTTTTTATGCAACGTTAAGTAATTTTATATAGCTATAAAGTAATTATTGTATGATTTTAGCCTTTTATATCTGCCTGTTATTTATTCATATGTTTTAATTAGTCGTTATTCTGTAAAACATACCCCTACAGTATGTGATAATTTCAGTACCATTGGCTCTGAAGTTGAATGCGAGATATTTTGAAATAAAGTTTTCATTCATGCATTCATTCATTCATTGTAATAACGCATGATCAAGCTGCATGAAGTTTAAAGCTTAACATCATCATTATTTCAAAGACTATACTCACCAGTCACCATGGTACCGAAAAGCACAATAACAGCCGCCTAGATCGAAACTCAGCGTCCTTCAAAGATGTCACTGTCTTACAAAATATCCCGTTGCGAAAGTGAAACAAAGGACGTAGAACTCACTCCTTGTGAGTAGTCATTGCTCGCACAATAACAACCGGCTCCGAAAGGCAAAAATGACCTGGTCTCAAGTCATTAACGGCAAGATAAATTTACCTTGAGGATTTTGAAGATATCATTATCTCATGTACTGCAAATAACAATTTCGACTGAATTTCATTTGGTCCTGCTTAGCAGGACAAGCAGGACCGCTATCTACGCCACTAAACAACCGACCTGTTTCTGACTTAACCTCCGATTATAATTAAAGCCTTCATTAAAGTTTTCTCAATATTGTACAGAGAGTAATATTTGCTACTCATTGACTTGTATTTGGCACAGAACAGCATAAAAACAGGCTCTCCATGCTTTGTCGCTCTCAAATCAGACATATTGGCACAAAATAATTCCACTACAGTAGCTCACCCGTTGTGTCTATTGAGAAATGTAACAATAAAATGGTAGGGGTCAAAATTGCAGCATTATNGAAATGGAGCAATTTAAGATGCTTTATCTATAGCGATTATGAGTGAGTCATACATCATTAGAAACTATCATAGTTGATGATAAATAAATGAAGATGATGATATGTTTTGGACGCTCCTTCCAGCTTGGTCTCAGATTTGTGTGAAGGGACAGACTAGGCTTACTTGAGGATACTGTATAAACATTATTAAAACAAGTCAGTTGATGCATGGTAGACTTCACAGTTTTCTTATAATATATAAAAACAGAAGGATATGTAGCAATTTAGACGATGAAAGTCGCAGTCCTTCTTTATTCCGCTGAGTTCTTTTCGGTGAAATAAGGGCGATGGATTCTTCGGCAGTTGGAAAGCACTATGCATTAACACCGCCAAGTGTGGCAATCTGTATACCCTGCAATCGTCATTCTAATAGCCATCGTTTCCATGCACTGCCTTGCTTGGTTTGCTCTAACAGAAAAATGTCAGACAACATCATAAAATATTGCAACATTGTATGTGTAACATTCGATTTCAGTCTAGACTATCATTCTAAGGGCAACCACTGTTGGAAATAGCGTCGTTTTTGATAATTGGTACTTTTTGAATAGCTTGTAATACTAATTATAGCTACTTTGGACAAAGAGCAACTGAATATTGGTAAAAACCAGTTACTCTCAAGCGGAGTGACGACTAACCTTTCGATTCTTGCTATAGCTCTCACCTTGAAAGATGCCGCAGGAGCACTAGCAGAATTTGGTGAAAATGTAGTTTGGTTCTGAGCAATGTAAGCCACGTTTACACTGCACCATCTAACCCAGTTTAAATTTGCCGCAGGGCGAAATTGAGTTAGTATTGGAAGTGTAACTGAATTTAAGCCGGGTTAAACAAACTCCACGGATACGCGAGGTCGGTTCGACCGGACACTCATTTAACTGCAGTATGGATATGAAAGCGGATTCGATTGGGGTCAGTTTTAGTCACCGTATGTGTAAGCATGAGTTTCGTACCAAAATTACAGAAAAAGGACGACAATGTGGAAGGCTTTCCACCCATATTTCAACAGTGATCGCGATAGTGGTTTGAATCTCAACAATCCGCCATGCGCAGTCCCATTGGAATTCGGTATATAAGTGAGTTGACCTCTGCCACGGGTGAAGACGTCATAAAATTGCTTTGTTTGTAACGCAATCAGCCGTACTCTTTTCTATGATTGTCAATTTCAGGAATTGTTCTTGGCTGTCAAAATTGTAGATTTCAGCTCAAAATCACGTGCCTAAAAACAAGTGTATCCCGTAATGCATTGGGACTGCGCTCGGTCCATTGAGATCACATCAAAAATCCCCCCAGGGACAAATTTGGTGCGGAGGCGCTGTGGAATGACACAACCTTGGACACAACTATCCAGGAAAAATTGGATTGATGTGCGGCAAAGCAAGGCTCTGGTTGTTCACGGTTTTCTGGACATAAAGTCATAATGCGAGTTGGTGCAGAATCTAACAGAGACGTCTGTGAAAAAGCTATCTTGAAACCGAGCCTTGTTTTCTGTGAGTTGGAACAAATTTTCACTGAGGAATGGGCACATCTAATTTGCAATGTCTGTCTTCGCAAACCGTTGCACTTGAATGGTTTTGGAGGATCTATTTCAGTGTCTTGTGAGCCGTAGCGGAAATGAGAAACAATGCGCAGCATGTATATACGATGCTGACCGAAGCAGCGTACCATCTCAAAGCCGATATAGTTGTCTTTAATATTTGTATTACATATAAAACAAACCACATTGCGTTCTATATCTGACTGAAAGTTGGATTTTATCTGTTAGGTTTCATCAACTGCTATCATGGTTTTCGGGAAAGAGTTGTATCTGTCATTCCTTTTCGTTCTTCTGGCATCTGCAGCTGATGACAAAGAATACTGCGGTCATACGTTTACAACTGACCAGTTCTATGCTCATACTTCCTACACGGTCCATGCAACTGTCGTTGAAGTAGAAAGAATGCCACGGAGTGATCTGATTGTGCACGGGTCAACTAACGGAGAAGTCATCATTTCTCATGGCTATGACACCGGTACTTTTGAACGCGATGCAACAATTATTACAGATGGAACTGGAACCCAATTCTGTGTCAGTGGTATGATATTCTCTGCTGATATCAACGGCGATTCACGCGACGATCTTCTGTGCCACAAGTCTTCTCATGATTACTCTGTCCGGCTTTACAGTATAAGTAATGGCAAATATCGTGACGAAGAGGATCTCACTGCAATACCTACCTGCGCTTCGGGGACTAAGCACACCCTGATCGGAGACTTCGATGGTAACGGGGCTGACGATATTATGTGCTTAGATGAATCCAGTGCTACTCTGCTTGCTGGTGGATCATTTATATATTTTAACTCTGCTTGTAAAACAAGGGCTGGTTACTTTGCCAAGCGCAGCCACAGGTACCAGCGACACTGGTCTCAGCATAAAAGACTTGCAGATCATTTTTGCCATACGAACCTGCCAAAGTTGTACAACTTTCCAGCAGGAAGCCTCACTGGACTGGACCTGACTTCTGACACAATTATTGTTGCTGATGTCGGTGGAAACGGAAGAGATGATCTGGTGTTCTTGGACGCTAATGATAGTGATAATATGAAGTATTTCTTATCATCTGGAATGACTAGCAGTGATGTGTTTAAAAGTGTTCAAGTGCCAACATCCAGCCCGACTTGTGACGACATAATCATCTCGGCCGATGTCGACGGAGACAATGACGATGATATCATTTGCGTTCATCCCACCGCAGATGCCACTGCTAGAAATGATGTATCATTCTATACATCAGGAGATTATGCTTCGTTTGTGTCAGCGACTGGATCGCCATGCCCATCAGTTTGCAACCATGATTCTAGTATCGCAGCTCTTCAGTTTACGGTTGCTGATTTCAACAGGGATGGCTATGACGATTACATGTGTCGCTTTGACGAGAGTGGGCATCACACTGGCATCTATTATTCTGTTGCTAAGCCATAAGCGCAGAAAACATTGCAAGATCTCATCACTTACGCATCTTTCCTGTGGGAGATGTAATTGTTTGCACGCGAAGTCCTTGCTACTGCTGCCTATTTAACATGTAATTGTTTTTATTGCACATCTGGAGAAGTACTTCTCTTGCACTTGCGAAGTTGCGAGATCGTTTTTGTGACGTTATCGATGCAAATGTCTTAATAAAATAAAACAGATCTTGTAATTGATTGAAGTACTTATTGAACCACTTTTGCCGTTATAATTAGACACTGCTAGGACAGAAGTAAAACTCAGGTATATTAAATCAATTAAACTGTTAAGGTTTAACTGTTAAGTCTTCTACTCCTTGTGCATCATAATGATTAATTCGATACAGTATGTATATATGTACTGTATGTATGTTTATTTGTCCAGATGGGACAGGGAAATAAAGGGGGTGATTGACCCCACTAGCATTTGCATTCAGACAACAATAGTGCCTCTTTTTACAATATTTAAACAGTTTCTAATGCAATACGCAGTTACACAACAGAGCAGTTGCTTTCAAGCCAGATTTGAACATACCGTATAGTATACAGACTCTGATATGACGAGGAAATAATTTCAATGGTAAAGAGTCAGGAGGAGGGTTGGCTTGTTGGGCGGTAGCGATGGCGACGGCGTCTGTAGAGATGCTGGAAGACTGAATGATGACAGGTGAGGCTGTAGTAGGCGATGACGAGGGATGATCGTTGTCTTCGGCTGCGGTTGCGGTGGATGGAGCAGTGTCGGCTTCCTGTGGATGAGAACTAGGCAAACGAGAAAGGGCATCAGCAACAATATTGTCAGCACCACGGATATATTCAAGAGAAGGAATGTATTTAGTTAGGGTGTTCAGATAACGTTGTTGGCGAGCAGAGGCACGTTGTTTTTGTGAGCGGAAAGCTTCGACTAAGGGACGATGGTCGGTAAACAGAGTGACGGGTTGGCCTTCGAATAAGGGGGGGGGGGATGCAAGGTCGCCAAATATGCAGCGAGAAGCTCAAATGTGGAATAGGAACGTTGAGGTTACGTTAACTTTTTGCTAAAGAATGCGAGTGGAACTGGGTCGTTTGGAGTGGATTGGTGGAGAGCAGCTCCGACAGCAAAATCCGAGGCATCGCCACAAGCGTGAGACAAGCACCAGAGGGATCGGGAATATGCAGCCGGATGCGTTCGCAAAGGAGGGACTTAAACGGTTGAAATAGGTATTGGAAAGGTAGAACATTTCGAGTAAATGAGGAACCAGAACGAAGTTGCGATTGAGATGGGGAGACATTGTTAGGTAAGAGAAGCGGTATCACAATCAGCAGAATCGAGAGATATGGCAGGGGTAACCGACTTGCCATAAGCGACAGATAACATATTGGGTTGTAAATAAATTGATACAATACCTTGAGAATCTTTCGGTGATGAGAGAGTGGTGAAGCGTGACGAAGTTAGGTTAATTGGCCAGCGGCAGAGTCTTGGCAGGGCGAGGTAAAACTTTC
>OFHS01001470.1:0-14588 GCA_900245855.1 Calvadosia cruxmelitensis
AACACTCCCCGAATAAAAGCGTCAATTAGAGACCGCAGATGCGCTGTATTGAGCCGATGCCAAATATAAACTTATTTTAGATAAAAAATAATTACAGATCTTTATTTTAATCTCAGCGATTTGTGCGTGACCGCGTTACGTGTTAGAAGAAGAATTCTTGTTTTGACTTTCATGTCTTTTCATCCTTTTGTAAATAACAGCTCGTTTTCAATCTTTAGGTTGTTGGACTCAACCTCAGGGATCTTCTCGCCGAAGTCGATCGCGAGATTCAAGGAATTCCTATTGAAACGCACAAAGAGGTATAATACGATCTGATTAACCTTAACCGGCTGCAATCGTTATGGAGAATATCGAATAAGAATCACAGATCAACTTAGTTAATATGGCACCGCTAGAACGTTGCATATGTTCTGCCGCAAAAAATCCAAACGCTATTGCAAGTCTGCAACTACATACAGTGAAACCTGTATTACGGCCGGGCAACCTCTATGGAGCAGCCACCTGTGTATAAAGGCCACTCTTCACAACCCCAAAGTGATACTTTCTACAGAAAAGAACCTGGACAGAGGGGCCACTTGTCTATCAGGTCGTTTTTCTCAGGTCCCAGCGGTGACCGTTATAGACAGGTTTCACTGTACAGTAATTTAAGAACCGCGGGAAAGATTTCGAGTAAGACGGAATTCGATATGCGCGTACTATTTTTGCGATATGCATTTTGCCTTGGTTTTGCGACATTATTGTATGCTTTTGTTGTTTTTGTCGTAATGAAGCGTTGGTCTTTGTTATCTTTGCAGGTGGAAATGGCGCACAAGGTCCTTTCTTCGGACATGGCCGTTCTGGTTGGCAAAATGAAACTGGCGCAGAAGTACGCCAAGACAACTCTCGATCACGACTACCGAAAGGACATGCTATCTGCCGCGCATGCGCTAGCTTTGGACGCCAAGAACTTGTACGATAGCGTCGTCAAAGCGAGGCAGCGCGGTCAAACACGCTCGTAGAAGTCATTTGCTTTTAATCGCCTGGTCAGCTCTATCGCCTGGTCGTTTAAACGTCTCGTCCGCCAACTGAACACAGCGACTTATGCGAACGTGTTTTGAGAACGATATCGCGTTGGACGATCACAATTTTTAGCTAACGACATAGCACGCCGACAGGAGAATGTTGTTCCTCGGAGGGACCGAATCTCATTCCATAAGAGCGGATGTAAATTTCGAATCTCACATTTCGCTGGTTTGTGAGTCATTATTGCTAATCACAGGACGTCCTGTCCGTCTGTCTGTCTGCCGCTGTATATGGTCACTTTTTAGCTCTCTTGTTACAACAATTGTGGATGTAATAATGAATTGACAATACTCGAATATATGACATGACATCTGTCAGTGTCATTCTGTCAGTGCAGTTTCTATGGCAACAGTCCGACTGTCTGTCTCTGTTACAATCCTCCTTAAATTAGATTGTGGTCTGGGGTTCTCTTGAAACGATCGATAAACTAGCCAATATGGTTTTCGAATGAGGAAACTATTTCAAGATACAAGAATCGCTCTCAAGGCTATCACTGAAGTGCCCTTCTCACTCCTCAGGAGCTCCTGGTACAAAGATAACACATTATACGATTAGAAACGTTACATGGAACAAAATGGGATCACTTTCCATCCACATAACACTGTTGGGCCCGTTGAAATTCGCAAGGGATGTGTCGGACTCCACCCGGAATCACGGTCATAACGGGTAACTTAGATTGTAGGTTAGAACTCACACGAGACAAGAATCATTCTTTTGGGTAACAATCACATTATTTTAAAGCTCATCGACTACAACTCAATTCCGGAGAGTTGTCTTCAATCCAAGACGAATTCCCTCGCGAACTGTTTTATAGATAATCCAGCTTCAATCCAACCTCAATTTCACTTTAATTCCACTCCGGTTAAACTTCATTACGCTCGGTTATTTACAAGAAAATCATTGCTTATAATTATGCAGATTGTGTTCTATTGCTATGTGGGGCTGCAAATACAAACCTACTCAATCAAGTAAGCTGTGCCAACGCAACACAAATTAAGATGACGTTATTGTCCATTTCTTCATTGATCAATTCTGATAGCCAACAAACACCTTCAGCCAATTTTTAATCGACTAAGCCAGAATCTAACTAGAAGTGGCCCAAATGAGTGCGTCGTCTTTTTGATACACATTAGTTCCTTATAGAGTTTTTTGATGCTCAATATCTCCAGGAGCAACGTGAAAGCAAATCGCAAAATACATGGATATTTCGCGTTATGTACACATGGGATTGCGTTCCGAATGCTAAAAAATATTCATATCATTTCAAAATCACGTGGCGGATAAACAGCTCCCAAGATGCATTGCATTTAACTAGCTCCCAACTTCCCACTGCAAAATTTGAGAAGAGCACCTGCGAAGCTTTTTTAATGATATAAATGAGACCTACGTCAGATAGGCGGACCATCTAGCTCCGCCTTGTTTAAAATAGTCAATCTATTCAAATGACCTTGACGATAAACAGTTAAATGTCATTTAATTTATTTTGCTAAGTAATATGTATAAAGTGCCTTCAGTAAACGTTCTGCATCTTGTTACCTTCTAATGAATTCTGTGAGACAAACAAATCTTCTAAATATTTTAGAAAAATGACTTTCTGCTGTCAAATGAGGCATTGATCTATGTTTCAATCCAGAGTATTCATTTATGGAAAGATTGCACATGGCTTTGAAATTTCGAAGTGAATCGCCGTCAGGATGAGCATTTGCGCGACCGGACGAGGTTTAGGAATAGGGCTAGGTTGGAGAGGGCTCCTTACAATGGCGGTTGAAAATGGGTTAAATGAAACAGTACGATGCCTCGTTTCCATAAACCCTGAGGAGCACTTGAGGCTCTGAGGTGTAAATGGCGTGCGAAGTGATGATAAAAATGCAACAAGTATTTATTCATAAACTAGGAGAGGAAAATACGTTTATCTTATGTAAAATCATAATACTGTAGCTCGACCTCTTCCAAATGTTAAACTTTTTGATTTTCGTTCATTGCGTCGACTTCAACTCACAAGCGTGACTGTTGTACAACGTTTTTGCAAGATGTGAGAAAATTTAATCTTATTTCTACTGACTTTTCCCGCTATATAGCGACCTGGCGCCTTCCGATCTTAGGCGGCCTTCTCTCTACGCATTACCAACAACTTCACTGCCGATATTTTCTGAGGTTGAGATGAAACCCGGACCGATATGTCACAACCTGTATATTACGACCAAGTTAGGATGGTCGCTATCTAGAGGTGTTCGCTTATAAAGATTTGCAGTTCTTTCTTAGCTAGTATTTCCTACGGAACAAATCCTTCGCTACAGTATTGTATTAGTCCATGAAACACCACGAACAATCAGGAATTATTAACACGTACTTTGAACACTCGGGAAGTTATATAATATACAATATAAGTGCGGTTTTAATTGTAAATTAGTGATAGGGATATAATTGGGATTGATTAAACAATCTTCTGACGTCGCTTTCCATTTTGTTCCTTTTAGTTCCTCTTCAAAGATTTAAACAGCTCCGAATCTAAGAATCGTGGATAACTTTGACGAAACATCAAGATGAACACCTGTGAAAAAGAGAAACAAAAAACTCATCAGAATGACTGCGATTTAATGCAACCCAAACAAAGTTAGTTCCAGTTGCGTGATTGCGCATGCGTAACATTTAAACTCAGTTATAAAAGACAAAGATGGAGGCTTTCGCATTCCATGTATACACTTGAGAGAGAGGTTGCTGGTCCCACGACAGGGAGAGATGGCAGAGTTCCAAGGAGTACATATGGTCGTTGGTGCCAGAGCTCTATGTCTTGAGACACAGCATAGAATACAGGACAGATGGATTTGTTGACACGACGAAATACAGACGGCGAAGAGGATGATTACAGGATGACACGGCTACATATTCATACGATCATGTGACTACGCAATGACGACATCACGTTCACACTGACCACGTGTCAGCCATTACACAACTACATCCAAACGAAGTGTATATATACCTAGTTATTCTAATTTATGTCTATGGATCTTCATCTGCTCATACGCACTTGTAATGTAACCACGTGCTTTCTTACTACATAATCCTTTGAGCCTCGGGTAGTTGAACCTCGCACACGCAATCCTTGTGTTTTTCTGGCGTTGATACCTTTTGAACTTACACCCAACTACATCTGAACAGCGTTAGACGAATTCCTATTCAAGTTAGTCAAACCTGTATTAGCGACTATCGCTATAGAGCAGCCATCTGTGTGTATATAAAGGCCACTCTTTATAACCCCCAAATGACACTTTTTGTAGAAATCAACCTAGACAGAAAGGCCACCTGTCTATAAAGGTCATTTTTCTCAGATACCAGAGGTGACCGTTATTAGACAGATTTCACAGTAATGTGTGACTTTTTCAAGCATTAGACCAACGTGAACAAGTTCTTCGAGTACCGCTTCAACGTTATACCTCCTAGTTCTAAACCGCAGTTACCTTTTGAGTTTTGACTGATCTTTCCATGTTTCTGATGCATGTTAATGTGCCTCGTTACCGTGAACATTGTAATCTCGTTTCCGTGCTGGTTGAAGTGATTGCGCAATTTCTGTTTCGCCAGTGAGGTTCTTGTTATCTTGGCAGTATGTAGCTGTGATTATCAACATGTCTATCGTGTTACCTTGTTGTTTATTCGGAGATTCCTGATTATGACTCTGTAAAGAACGTTTATATCATAATTGTAATTGTAATTGTAATTGTAAATTGAGTATTTTTAAGTGCCCTAACGAGCAATGCTCCTCAACGGCGCTTTACAAGAGATTTAGAATACATAATATTTACATGGTATTAAACCAGGTTGCTAAGAAACGTGCTACAAAATCAATATCAGGTTTAGCTAAAAAGCTACCGTGCCAACAATTTCTAAAATAAGTACAGTTAAAGTAAGGTATAGTTAAAATACAGAGATGTTGTTAAAAAATAAATGATGCCGAATGATTAAAATGACTAACAATGGTATGCCTGGCTAAAAAGATGCGTTTTGAGTTGATGACGGAAAATACGCAAATATGGTAATTTACGAATGGAGTTGGGCAAGCTGTTCCACGTCAAGGGGGCTGATATTTGGAAGGCGCGTGTTGCATATTGATATTTAAACCTCGGAACTACTAGGTCACACTTATTGTACGAACGTAAGTTTGGTCCTTTATCGTCCCTCGTTGGCATCACACACATATCACTGATATAGGTTGGTGCCATGCCATTCATGGCCTTGTATGTGAGGACGCACAATTTAAACTGAATGCGTCGTTGCATTGGCAGCCAATGAAGTGTGTCCCTAACATAGTCGATAATATGGCTAAACTTTGGCCTTCCAATTATATCATCTACCGCTATATCTTGTAAATAATTATAACAGTTTCACAAAGCTTACATCTAGTTTTTATATCTGCCTGCCTTCGCCATTACTGTACAACAACAGACCAGCAAGACAACTTCTGATTCTGAAAACTAAATGCAAGCATAAAAATTAGCTTAGACTTTAAACTGAAATGGTTGTAAATCTTACCACTGATTCTTCCTCATGGAATTAATTCGTATAATTATAAATTATAATAATGATAGTAGCATAATTACCTGCGTCTGCGCGTGGTCGAATATATACAGCGACGGATTAGCAAGTTCCTTCTGAATCAATTTCTTCACTCGCCATTCAAGATTGATCTATCAATCAACATATAAGTATAAGTACCACGTGATCGAACAAGATACATTACATTTCACTGATGAGACATTAAAGGGACGCTATACTCGAAATTATAACTTTTGTGTTTCTTGATGGATCATGTCTAAATGTAAATAATGTATACCTTTTGAAAGCAATGAGCATTCTAAACGTCGTAAAGAGGGCTATCTCACTAACTCAAGACGTCCTTACGACGCACTCAGGACGTCCAAACGTCGTGAAAGCGTTCATCAGACGTCGTTAAGAGTGCTCTCTCACTAGCCAAAGACGTCCTAACGAGTTATGACGTACCCACGACGTCCAAACATCGTGAAAGCGTCCATAGGGCGTCGTAATGGCGTGATATGCTTGCTGGGTTACATTGTATTTTGTAAGATTGTGATGTTTAGCATCATTCGATGCTCTTAACCAATTACAGATCTGACCCTCAGCTCGGTTAGTATCACCTCCTTCGTTACCTCATTCAATGATTTCTCCGTTAAGAATTCTCTGTAAATCGCTCGAATTCTTTCGGTCCTTTCCATTGGATTATTAATTCTTTTCATTTCATTAACTGCAACCCAAAATCGTAAATTTTCCTCGGCGAATTCTTGCCGTAGGAATGCTTTGAACAGCTGCCGGCCTGCGGATAACAAATAACAACAAAGTCACAATCCCGTGGAAATACAACGCGATAGTCACAAACCAAGGTGGGATGGGTACTTCTATGGGAATTGGGTTCGCCATTCTGATATCAGAAAACTGTACTTCTCAAAACTTCCTCAATGGAAATCAAATTCCAAACTACTGTATTTCAAAATAATGTACTGTGTTTCCATGATGCGCAAAAGCTAGATCGGTACGCTCGTCGCCTCATCATAGCTTCCGGCTTTAGCGACAAACTGACGCGAAAGACACGGCTGTTGCGCATGGAACAGCAACCACAGAGCTTCTCCCGTCGCGACCTCGTTTCCAAGACACCCCTCATCCAAAAGCTGATTCGAACGAATTTTGAGAAACCTCAATAACATAATTATGATTCTTATAGTGTATAGCTAATTATTCTAATTAATGTCTACGTAATTTTGATCTACGATTTGAATAATTAATATTTCTTACCATTTTTGTCCATTAGAAGCAATTCGAAGCTGTTCATCCAAGCTTGTTGCTGTTCGTTTGTAGGCCTTGAGAAATAGAAGAACTTGGAATAATCGCAAAATCACAAAACGGCGTAAATATTATAGCTACCGGTATGTGTGTCGTTGCGTCGCTACAACCGAAAGCCAATACAGTAAATCCTGTCTATAATGGTCACCTTTGGGACCTTGGAAAAATGACCTTTATATACAGGTGCCTTTCTATCCAGGTTGATTTCTATAGAGCTTGTCATTTTGGGGTTATGAAGAGTGGCCTTTATACACAGGTGGCTGCTCTGTAGAGATGGTCGCTAATACAGGTTTGACTGTTAAAGCCAATTGACGTCTGTTTCCACAAGAAGTCAGATTGCTGTTGAGCATCGTGGAAACAGAGTAACTGTTTGTTTCTTAACATTTTTCATAATTTTTTATTGATTTGCTTTTGAATTTGAAATATGCATCAAATTGCTTTGACCGTATGGTGTTTATTTCTCTCTTTGCTCAGCGTGGTCCAAAATAGATCTCTCTCAAAGCTATGAAATATTCCTCCTAAAGTCTTGTAGCCCTCGGTTGTCACAAAAGTGCACAACAAACTTGCACAACAAAATACGTAGTGTAAAATGTGTAGGTAATGCCGAATTCTTCCCACGAAGTGAAAAATGAAACAAAATACAACTCAGAGAAGAAAACATCAAAATAAAACAGGAACCAACAGGTTTAGTGGCATGATATTGTGAAGAAAATGTGGTCGATTGTTTTATTGTACAGTCATTTACCAAGGTGGTCACGCGCAGCTCATGTTTATTACGTAACATCAAGACATTTCTTTTGCCATACACAATGAACCACGTGTCAATACAGTACTTTCAAATTTTGTTCTATTTCACTATTCAAATTACGTCCAAAACAAAATTTGAAATAAATTACCATAATTTCTTTTGTTCAGTAATTTCAGAACTTTAAGGGAATACACGATAAAAATGCAAAGCAATTTCAAAAAGAAACATTTGGAATACAGTTGGATTGTGAGAAAATATCTGATTACAAAATTTTCACATTATACGGAATCCGATTCGATTAAATCCTTCATTTCTAATAATCGAAAAACTAAACAATTTTGGTACAAATTTACGTTTCCAGATAGTGATACAAATTAATGAACGACCATAAGCGTAATAATGATAAGGAAAATATGTAATCCTGAAAGGTATCAGAAACAAAGAAGGATCTAAATGCGCTGCCTAAATTATAAAATATGCGTGAGATATATATGAATAAAAAGAGTAGTACATTTGCAACATAATATTTCACCAATTAATATTAAATTAGCCTTAATTCTATCGAAATTAGACAAATCAGACAGAATTATATAAAGCAAGCTACGAAAATATATAAAACTAGAAATGGAATAATAAATCGAATTTTTAGATGAGATTGTCTCATAAATATTTAAATCAAAACAGTAAAAAAACTGGTTGAAAACATAACCGCAACCCTAAATTTAACCCTAACCTTAACCGTACCCTATCTCAACCTCAACGCAAATCTATTTTACATCCAGAAATGTAAAACGCCATTAATAACAATCTCGAATCTTTGCAATCATCTTTGACTAACCAACTATCTTTGGATAAGATGTCTTTCGCGGATATTGCCGTCGGCCTTCGTCTGTTCTCCACAGCAGATATTCTTGACTTTCTCATTGTTCCTGATTTCCTGACAATTCGAAAGACGCGAAATATAAAATACAAAATTAATATCGTTTTAATTCAACAAAGCAAAAATATTGAGCAAGGTATGGATTTCAATGGCCGTGAGCAAACTGTGAAATTGCTGTGATGCAAGCACATTTTTTCATCAAACTAAATTGAAGAAAGGATAACTTATTCCTTCTCTGTTTTTTGTTTTGCTTTATAATTATTTTCTACAAGAAAGATTTCAGAGCGTTCCTGAAGAAAGCCGTGAATGCCACAAAGATCTCCATGCCGCATATGATTCTCGGAGCAAACTAGAAGTCGCGACTTGCAAATATTCTTCGTTCATCAATTTAATGTTTCGCGCTCCAAACAAGCGACTTCTTGAGCCAGAACTCCTTCTGATAAATGATAAGTTTTAGGCCATTTAATGTTTATATTTCTTAATTAGCGACGTATTTGATTTTTCATTCGATAATTATTATACTATTCGATGGCTTAAACTGATTTTTATCAACAAATGATTGTTTAGCTTTGCCGAGATGAATTTCAGCTCTGGGTTTCCTTCCTAACAAAAAACATTCTAGCCTTCCCTCGCTCAATGACGATGGCTTGATTCACTTACCAGAAAGTCGAGCACACATTTCCCCAACACGTGCAAAGTGAATATTCCCTTGGCAAATGTTCAATTTGTTTCTCCCATGGAAATGAACAAGAGGTCTCTATTCTTTCGTGCAGATGAAATGCCCCACTCAATTGGATCCGATCAGATCCTCTCCCCTTCATGAGCAGAAACACTGCAAAGGGTAGACATCACGTTGATTAAACGATGCCTTGCCATCTCAACAAACGAGTCAAAAATCAACTTGTTTGAATATTGACTGTGACTTCTCAAAGGGATCTGGTAGCAAGTGACAGACCTTAATTACCACACAGGGCGTTTCAATTAATTAACGACATATTTTTATATTGTGATAAAATCTGTATATCCTCGTGTTTAGCCCTTACTTTAAATCCCATACGTCACTATTGTATGTTACGTAACTAGTGCTTCGGCTACGCATTCAATTCGAAACAGAAAAGATCTTCTAATTTTTGAAAAACAATTTACAGAGCACTTAACCTTCATCAAGCTCTGGACTTCCCCCCCAAAACAGCAGTTCAGATTCTTATCTCCTAACAGAGAACCCTGTTTGACGTCATGGAATAATCACTGTTGACGTCATTATAATCAATCGCTACCATGGCAACGAAAGAAGATCGACTTCTGCGTTGTGGTTGTTATGGTGAGCAATAGAATGTGCACATAAGGCTCAATCAAAAGAGCTTGAATTTCACAGCGGGGAAAGAAATGCGTGTCAATGATGCCCAGAAAGCTTTAATTCATCATAAATTATTGATTAATTCCTTCGCCAATTCGAATCACCATCTGATTTCAAAAATCATTACGCCTCTTCAGAGACACGATCCTACGTCAAAACGAAAGACAAAAGTGCCAGCATTTCGGAATAAAAAGCGCCATCAGATTAACTCGATCTACTGGATAATCTCACAATTTTATTGATAGGGTCTTGGCGAATTCATTTCAGCAGATGCTGGCGAAATTATGCAAACCCGCAAGGAAGAAAACTGCTCTCAAATGTCACTAATAACCACAGCGTCACGAAAGTGAAATTGTGATATGAATGTTGACAACGGCGCAAAACTTGATTGCTGCGTTGGAAAACTGCCTGTTTATATTGCCAAGGAGCAAACATGCAAAGGAAATTAAAGAGCCTCGTATTGAACATACAGCCTACATTTGATGCAGAATGCTAACAAACTGAAATCTATCAACTTTCTCAGACAGAAAATTGTATGTTGTGATAAAAAGTTAAGGCAATTGCTGTTATTGTCAAAGCGAATGCACTTGTCGGGTCACACTACAGCTCTCAATTGGGAGAAAAAAGCGATGCTAGACTCGAATTGGTTGAGATAGCTGTGATTTCCCTCGCTTTAATGTTTAAAAATAGAACATCCAGTATATTGTATTCAATTATGTTAAACTAGTGTTTAATGCTTTATGTTTAACTGTAGCATGTCATGTAGTTCGTTATGTGTAAAAGTATAGCTTGTTCTGTATGATTCGTCCCAATGTATGTATGTATGTATGTATGTATGTATGTTTATTTGCCCAGATGGGACAGGAAAATAAAGGAGGGATTTACCCTCGCTTACATACTTCCATTATTGCATGTAAGCAACAGTATAGTAAATATTTTATACAATAAACAGTTCTAATACAACAGACAGTTACATGCCAGATCCGTTGCTCTCAAGCCAGATTTCAAATTGGTGGAAGGACTATGTAAACGAGCAACGCTCCTCATATTGGCTACAAATTTAAATAAAATATACACAAACACACTCAAACTGTAGTTTTGATTTATTGCTATTTTTGAGATTGTAACTAAGCCACTTTTGAAACGCAATTTTATTATACTGATGTTAAATGTCAATAATCAATGTACTTCTTCTTTCAAATATTCGTTTTATATACCAATATATTTTATCATGGAACACTGAGGTAGAGAAACATATAAACACATTGATTTGTCAAAAGCTATGAGCATTGACCGTCAGTATAATTCTACTGGTTCTCTGAGAAAAGAATACACTGAAAGACCTTAGACTCAAGGAAAATCTCGATGCCATGTCCTAAGAGAAGCAAAGTTGTGCCTGCTCGGGTTACTCAATGCTCAGGTTCTGACTCCCTTTACTGATGTTCATTACGGCAGCTGTAAAACCTTCCGTTCAGTAACGAATTACGAGAAGCAACGCCTCAAGATATTTTAATTTTCGAGCTGCCGCGATAAGCGCCTGCCGGATCAAGATAATATTCAATTTGTGTTGAATCATCAATAATAAAAATCATAATTACAGTACGAATGATGGTTTCATTGATAACCATTCTCCTGTTTGAATCTTGCAGTCCAAACTCTACTCATTTCCAAACTGAATAGCCTGCATTAATAAACTAGGCCCTCGTGTTGGGTTCGATCAAAACAAACTGCAATCGAAGCGCTGTCATGGAAACTTACCCGCTATTCGTTGTCTCGCGTGTTCTTCTTGAGACAGAGTTCGAATGATGGAAGGCCAAATTTCGTAGGAAAATCATATAAGGTACGCTTGCGCGTTGACGAGCAACTCCACAGCTGGTTGAACAAGGCTAGCCATTCTGTTGGCCGCAATGAAGACTTCCCATTCAATTGATATCCAAATGAAAGTAAGGAGAATATTCAAATGGCCATCGCTCTGTAAAGTAGCAGCTGGTTTTAACCGATTGTCTGACATTTTGTTTAGTTTTATTGAACATCCAAGGAAGCTGTAGGCTTTCGAATGCAAAACACATCAATTTCATTGCACGATCATGTAGACGAAGAAAGATGATATTTTCAAATCTTAGAAAGATTGGGTTATTCCAATGGTTTTAAAAGTGGGTGCTGTTCAAACACGAAGAGGAACATTTCTGACGCGGATGCATCATTTTATAATGAACGAAACGCCTCACTACATCGAGCAAATTTCAGTCATAAACAATGTTTTATAAACTATTCAGCACCTTGTCTAAACTTTAATACTATCTTTTGGTAGCCTGAACTTTCTCCCCAAGCAAATTTGCTGCATAGCTTCAGAGGGAAGATTATAACCAGCTGGGTTCACACCATGTGTTGTCCAGATTCTTCACGTTCACATTATGGCTATTGCGGTTATTGATTTTTTTCCAGATGGGCTGATTCCCTGTTTTTCGCTTCCACTGTGAGACTACGGCCGCGTTATCATGCAGACACATAACTGTCTATGCTATGGATTGTTGTAAACTAGTGACGTCAGCATCGGAATGACGTCACTAGTCACCAGTTTAGTGTCTTTTTTCTGTTTTGTGTTTGGTTCAGAGAGATGAGCATACATTGCACAATCATTACAGTCTCCCGTTCTACGCCTCAGCAAGAAACCTTAGCGTAGAGTTAGGATGAAGGTTTAAGTCTTTTCAACCCCAAACAACTACTGAGGTACTTAATATTAACAAGCCGGGATTCTGGTTATACACCGCTCGAATGGGGATGTGTCAGCCCTGTGCCAGCCTAGCATAGCCAATGTACATTGTACGTTCAGCATGTGACTGTAACGGAAGCACACAGTCTTCCGGTAATCAACAAAAAACCAAAACCTAGTATGCTAAGAAGTAATTCATGACAAAAGAAAAATTTGATTTTGAACGACTTGGATGGCTGAGCATCCGCGAGAAAGCAAAAGTAATAATAATTTCAGCTGTCTTCTGGTAACCTCAGGCCTATTCTAACTAGCTTTTAACCCTTGAAAACAGCTTTAGCTAAACCATATACTCGAATCCCATACTCTTTAAATCGGTTTAGTTTGGAAGGTCAATCTTTCTATTGGAAAAGAGGGGTGTCAATTTCTGCAGTCCGCCACGGACAAGGCTGCTCCTAGAAGAACTCCCGCAGGAGAAAACTAGGCGACTTGTATCACTTTCTCAAACACTGAGACTAATCCCATCATTTCAGACAGTTTCAGATTGCCCTCTTCACCGAACGCAGTCCAGGTGCATTTTGGGATGGTGTCGAGGTAATATTCTGCGCATGCGCAGGCAAGTAGAGGCAGCTTGGTTGAGATGCATCCAACCCATAGATCATACCAATCTGTGGATCCAACCGCACTCATTTCTATGATGGCCGATATTTCCAATGTTCAATGGCTGTCAACATGTCTAGATCACCTCAAGGCCGCGTGTTTACAAACCACAAAATACCCAAATGCATGCACCTGCACTGCGCTTGGTTAAGAAGAACTTTAGGGATTATTAAATTTCTTTCGGTTGCATGTAACTTTTCCTCTATGTACTAACAAAAGCTAAGGAACTTATCTATTTGTTTCAATAATTACATAGATGCCAGTTAGGTCCCTTTCCATTGTTGGAGATTATCGATTTGCGATTCCAAATTGCTTTCAAGGAGATGCAAAAAGTCCAAATAAAGTTCAATGTTTGTCGCATTCCTTCAAGTTTATGCTTACAAAAAATTAGCAGACGGCATATTGGTCTGCTATTATTAATGGCGTACTGCCTACAATATATTTCTTGTTACTAAAAGTGTCTTTGCTATTACCTAGCTTGAATATCAGACAATGGACGTTGGAAAATGGAACTTTTACTAGAAAATTTCTGTTTGAGAAGCAGTAATTTGTAATCAGTTCCATGTTTTGAAGCTGATAGTGGAGCCAGTTTCATAAGAGAGCACTTTTAACTAGTTACACAAACCGAGGAACGTTTGCAGCAATGAATGCCCAGCCATTATCTGCATGGCTCTGATTATCTGGCTTCTGTCGCGAAGGCAGAATTCGCAATAATACAGTAGAATTTTACAGCAGTGGCAACTAGGATCTGGAACCACATCCCGGAAAAAGTGAAGAAATCTTCAACGAAGTCCATAAAAGGAATCAGTGCTAAATTTCTAGCAGAGCTCGATTGGAAAGAGAGTGAAAGTTTATTTTCCAAATTTATTAGATAAATGAACAGTATGTTCCCTCCTTAACAAGTCAATTCCTCCATTTATAAACTAATGGGCTGTAGCTTGCACCTTTGTTTGTATTGTATTTTCTGTTGCTGTATCGTATTGTTATTATTCGCCCTGATGTAAACGAGCTATGTAGCTCATATCGGCCGCGAATTCAAGTAGAAGACACACACACACACACAGTGCAGAGGATACGGAAATCTTTCTGGCCAACCGTACTGACAGCGCATGCGTAACTCAGATACATCGGCACGTGTTGGCAAATTTTCTTCGCATGCGCAGACAGCGCGAGTTCTCTTCTTTAGCGAGTGCGATCACCATATGCATCAATTACCACGATATATTCACCTTAGTACGCACTACGCCGTCCATGGCCTTCAAATGTTCGCGCCATCCTTGCACCCGAAGCCACATGTCTAGCAACCATTTAACTATAT
>OFHS01001470.1:14630-26602 GCA_900245855.1 Calvadosia cruxmelitensis
GACAGTCCTTGCTCAACCCGCCAAGCACATCCCATTGCATTTCGATATACAAGCGATTGACCTCCTCCAGTCGATAACAATAAATTGCTTTGTTTGAAACACAATCAGATACATTCTTTCATATGATGATCAATTTCAAGTGTTGTTCTTAGCTGTCAAAAATGTCGATTTCATCTCAAAACCACGTGACTGAAACACTTACATATCCCGACATGCATTAGGCTACTTAGCTGTGCATCCTGCAGATGATTTCTCAGCGTTCGTTTATCGCCTGAAACTTTACCAGATAACTGCACGCCTAATAAAGCCAAGATAAAAATTGAAATCGTGAAGGCGATACAGTTGTTGCTTTTAAATTGCATTATCTCCCTCTCTGCATCTGCTCGGCTGCTCCATCTTTGCCTCGAGTGATTTCAATTTGAGATACGAATTCGTATGAACATTTACGGTTGTGCTATAAAGGCAAATATGATCACAAAAGTATAAAAAAATAAGCAAATTAAAATTTTATATTTCATTTTAAATTTTAAAGTTTTTCAAATAGTTTATAATTACTTCAGGGATTTGTGACCTGGAGTAATCCAGGTAAAGTCAAAAGAATAAACTTTAGTAGCACCGAAAGATTTCTTTCCACGATACTAAAGCGTATATCCTACGGATAAATAAACCAAAGTGATTTCGTCCTGAAAAATTGCGAAAATTTCATTTGTTTGCTACTCAATCGGTGGCCCTTTCTCAAGGCTGTGTGTTACCATGGCTACGATGTCAACATGATCTCCAAGCGATCAATTTTATGTCGTGGTTTTTAACGGCTGTCAGTCACAGTTCACCTTACTCATCAGCGAAGAACGACCAACGATGTAAACAGTTGGCATATTTGACTCGAGATAGTACCTTTCAAGCTGTGAAAATAGTCCAGGGTACGTTATACAAAGTGGATGTTCCAGGGAGGAAAATAAACCGCAAGGAAAATAAGGAGTTCTAACAAAGAAGCAGAGAAAAGTCAATCGATCTGGGCATGGGTTGCACAGCAAGCGCGAGAGGACATCCTGGCGTGGTAGACATATCGCAAGGACCGTCAAAGCAGCTCGAAACGGACAAAAAATCCACCAACGACACAGCGAACGACACAACATCACATCAAGATCTCAAAAACGGTAAGCCCTCTAGTCGTTCCACGCTCAACACACGCCAGAGAACAGTATCTTGGTAATAACAACTTGACAGTTAATGAATGATCGATATTAGCAAAATCGACTGATTGATTTATCAGAAATCTTCTCAGAATCAAAACGAAAAGAGCAAGCGTGTGTTCGCAGTCATGGCAACCACCGCGTTCTCACGTGACATATAGCAAACATGGTGTCCTGTTTCATTGATGTGAAAAACACTTCTTGAATCAACATTTTTGAGTATTGTAAAGTAAACGAGACAACATTTGACCGTCTGTTGTTGCACCTGTGACACTTATCATCCTAAATTTGCTTAAAACAAATTAAAACGAAATATCTACAGATAAAAATGGGGATTTAATTGCTTTTTACTTTAGTAAAACATTAAAGCAATTTAAATTTTCATTTTCTAATGTCCATGTTATAAATAACTAAGTAGGTAGAAAAGGGTTACCACAGGGCTTCCACTTTTGTATTCACTTAAATTCCTAGAAACGGCCGAACTAAAGGAACTGAAAAATAATTATCAAATGCTTTTGTGGTAATTAAGTTAATTTTTATTCAAATTTCCAGTCTGGACAGAGCAAAATAAAAGATTTCTCAGCCTTGGTAAACATTCTCTTGGTACCTACGTCCAATATAGATAAGAACAGGCCAAGCAAAAGCCCTTGATGGGCTACAGGCAGGCATGTGTAGCTTGTACGTCTGAAAATGGGAACTGCTCCATCAAATTATGGCATGAGGGTTAAGCATCTTAACATTAAACCTTTTCTCCAGTCTCAAACCTTAATATTGACTGTTTTAATTTTACGTTATTGGATTCTACATACACAGCATTCTGCTGAAGAAATCTTTAAACAGGTTGAGAGTAATTAAATGCATACAATGAGTACACAAATAGATTGTTACAAATGGTTAAACAATTTAAAACTACCTTGAAACCATCACAAACTTCAAGACCAACATTGTCTCTAATATCCACTTCCAAGATTACATTTATTTTCACATAACATCTTGCCTACGTGCTGCTGAATATTATGAACTGGAACCATGTCAAAGTCATGTGAAATGGGAAAGCACCCTTTGATAAACCATCCGAAAACCATGTGGATTTAAAAAATAAAGAAAATCATGTGAAAAGTGTCGCATTTAGTAATCCGAACTTCCGTCTCATAATCATGTTAGCCTCGCTTCCATGTTGAATCTTTAAAGTCGATTCTATATTTAGTTTAAATGAAGTATTCTGTAAGAGGCTATTTGCTTTTCCTCTTGTTACCATTCTCCTGTCAATGTTAATCAATATGTAAATTAGTATTGTATAAGCTATCGTCTTGTAAATTATTAAATTATTCTGCATAAATTGATGTATCTATAAATTGTCTTGATAATTAGAAATATATCAGATGCTCCTAGTTTGACAGTACGCAAAGCGTCATTTTACATAGCCCTTGTGGTTTGTGTTATACAACAAAAGTGTCCTTCACACAGTCTCTCACATTGTTTTTACATTAGTATCAGTTCAAAGTGGATATAGAAGGCTAAAGGACCTGCTTATAGTCATATGAAACTAGCTGGTAAGCTCACCGCGCCCTAGTCAAGTTCAGAAGAATCTATTCCAGAAATCTCAACATCATGAGAATACAGGGACGAGGTTAATAATTAACACGAGGGGCGGAGCATTACATAACAACTCATGACAGAAGGCACTATATTAAATATCACTTATATAAATAATGTTGATATGTTCTTCATCGTCATTTTATAGGAGAAGTTGCCAAGCCAACCAAGGAGCCGATAAAGCAAGGGGAACACAACTACGATCACCTAGATGGTCAATCGAGCCTTGATAAAGAAAATGTGGTTGAAGAACCGAAGGCGAAAACGCAAGATGCTCCTCAGGATGAAGTAAAAGAAACCGGGAAATCAGAAGATGATAAACCAAAGGAAGATTGTCAAGTGGAGAGGATAGAAGACAAGAGAGAATGCAATGAAAACAAAGATGTGGAAAAACAAGTTAATCAAGAAAAGCAAGAGGACGTCGAAGATTGTGCCGCAGGTAATGACGAAATCACAACTGCTTCGGAGTCAGTTACCAAGATTGCTTCTGTTGACACGCCTATTGAGGAGACAGCAGAAACAACAATTGAAGATGTGAACGTTTCAGATACCACAGGAGATGACGAACATCAACCAGATTCCAGCACTGCACCTATTAAAGATACCACCGAACAAACAGAAGCATCAAGCGATACCATCGACACAAAGGAAGCAATGACATCATTACCTGAAGCAAGTGAGAACTCAGAACCTCCCGCGGATTCACAAGAAGCAGCAACAGAGAAAGTAGAAAGTGAAAAAGAGAAATAAATATATGCTTGCAGCATATATATGCAGCATGGCATATAAAAGACACCTAAGAAAGGTTTACATGTAATAAAACCGGGATGTTTACAGGAAAACCAAAGAGGGCAGTATTGGACAGCAAAAGTAACGGCTTCGTATTTCAAGTGTAGCATCAAGCAACAGCTGGAGGCATGCTAAGAAATCCAGAGCTCAGACGGAGAATTTTCCAGAAGACATACGCTTTCATGAACCTTTATTTGAACTTCAGTTTGTACTAATTTTACAGCAAAACGTTACAGGTTAGGAAATATGTAATGCTATGGAGAAGTTGCAGTCATTGTCAGAGAACATGCAATTTGCTAAGATGCAAGTCACGTACATTGAGGAACTTCAAGTTTAGTGACCTTTGTTTGGTAAACTTAGTTTACCATGGAAAAGAGATAAAAATGTAGAAAATTTTGTTACAGAACACTTTTTTCAATAAAAGAGTATCTTATAGTAATTAAGGCTTCCTCCATCATCAGTGAATTACTGTTGATTTAGAGAAATATTTTGAAAAGTGTCAATTTGTTTAACAAGGGACCTTTATAGACAGGTGGCCTTCCTGTCCAGGTTGATTTCTATAGAATGTGTCATTTTGTGGTTATGGAGAGTGGCCTTTATGCACATGTGGCTGCTCTATAGAGGTAGCCACTAATACAGGTTTGACTCTATTTACTTTCAATGAAAGTTTGCTTTTCAAAACAGGTGCTCTTGTATAAATGTAGCAGAAATGGCAAACAAGCTCATTACCAAACAAAAACACTTCGAGAAAACTCCCTGACAAATTCTTCTTATAAAATGCCCATTATCAAACCGGACAACGTCAGACGTGACATATTTTACATCTTAATTCCGATTCATATTACTTAACAAGTTAACATACAAAATTACAGATGAGAATTAGATAGACCACAAATACCAATCAATGTTCGATTCGACGACATAACAGAGAAATTCAAGTCCAAGACAATTAGATTTCTATCTCAGATGAGATGATAAAATAAAATCTTGTTTATAAATGACTACTTGCAGCTTTCAGTCCATATAGTCATTCATCTTTGACTTCACCAACTATGGCCACTGCTTCGATTTCAATCTTTCCAAGCTAAAATAATAGGAAATGAGTCCCAGATTGAAATTTTGAAAACATTTCTGGTCGCTGTTACAGTCAAACGGTCAAACCTGTATTAGCGGCCACCTCTATAGAGCAGCCACCTGTGTATAAACTATAAAGGCCACTCTTCATAACCCAAAAATGACACTTTCTGTAGAAATCAACCTGGACAGAAAGGCCACATGTATTGAAACATTGCTTCTTGCTCTATAAAACAGCATCGCTTGGCCGACTCAATTTGAGCAAGCGTGACTTTGCAAGGAATGTAAAGATGTATTTTCTGTGTACACAATTTCTTGCATAACCAGCTATTTAAGGGACTGAGCATTTGCTCGTGATCTCCATGAATTCGCAACAAACTGGTGTCTCTGTCATTAAACGAGAGAAAGATCTTCATGTTGTGCTTCAGCTATTGTGATGGAAAATTGGAGTTATCCACAGTTTAACTACTCCCAATTGCTCTAGATCACAACAAGCACATGCACATCCCTATCACGACACACAATATGCCCCATGCTGCCTGGCAAATGGCAATCCCCCAGCTGGTAGGGTTCGCTTCTCATAACTATCTGTAAACCAGTTTGCAGCTGAATCCAGCAGAACATCCTACAATACACTTTTGTTTATGACCCTCATCATCACAATTATTGTCTATTGAATTAGTTCACACAACAAACAATTTACAGTAATTTTAGATAGTAATTTTGAGCATCTTCGTTTTCTGCTTACCTTAGGCAGATTTGCAACTTGAAATGCGGCCCTGGCAGGAAACGGCGCAGCAAAGTCTAAACAATTAAAAAATCGCCAAAAATTACAGTCTGTCGTACGTGTTTTGCTAACACATTCATTTGCGGACTGACACGACGAGGCATCTGTCACTCATCTGACAGATGCGATCAAACAGACCAAGCATTGGGTTTGACGAGGCGTTGCATTACTCATTTACTCTATTCTGCGACTTGATTCGCTTGAAGATTGCTGCATTTGCCAGATTATCCAGTACCTTGGCACAACAGGCACATGCTAATAGTCCTTGCTAAGCAATAGGGCCTCTAGACATTATGAAACATATTTGCACTAAATTTAAGTTGAAGTTGTAGACAATTTTCAATGTCAGTTGGTTGATAGTAAAATTGCATTTCTAATTCTATGAATTGCAATTGCAACCCTCAAGAAGTCATTGTGCCAAACCCGGCAACAGTCTGGTGCTTCAAATACAAGAAATGCAGTAGCTGTCAATAATTCCCTCAAGGAATTTGCTCGCAGACCTTCCAAGGAGGACGCTTCTATCACAGACGTTAGCAGCTCATCGTGCACCTCAGTCTACAGCCCCACGTTCTCTAATCTGGCAATGACTGTAGCATTTGTCACAAAGTCATACCCGGGAATGACAGCAGCTAAATTTGATTTCAGCTGAATCACAGAACAATGACTAAACAATCACTGGACAAGAATAAACAACCTCTTCACAGATATTCTCTTCGAATTTAGAAGAATTACAGAGACGATGAAACATAAAGATAGAAGCTCTCGCTGACGACTCACGGATTATTGTTGAAAATTATAGTGATCAATTAGTGACGCCGAAACGTGGAAAATTGCAAGACAGATAGATCTAAATTTGAAGTGGATCAAATAAAATAGAATAAATAAATATTAACAATAAAATAAAATATTGTTCCATTGAACTACTGTACAGTACATGTATGCTATTGGTAAAACAAAACAAATTTATTCTTTTTGTAATGCAGTACTGTACTGTAGGATACAGGTGAAGGTGTGAACAAGCCTGTCATTATTTATGTACAGTATCATCACTAATTTGATTTGTTTATCATTATTTAAGATTACGCTACAATATTTATAATATCAATATAGTATATCTAACGCGTGGATACGGCAGCAGACGGGCGGCAACGACATCCTAGCCACCTTCAGGAAAACCAAGCATCGATGGGCTGGGCATATCTCACGCTTTATAGACAACAGATGGACAATTAGAGCTACCGAGTGGACCCCTAGACAATGGAGAAGACCCACAGGACGTCCGCGGACAAGATGGCATGATGACCTTGCATGCCACCTAGGCCCCATGTGCCCACAACTTGCCCGTGATCGCGTCCGATGGAGGGAGTCAAGGGAGGGGTTCCTCCTTCGGGAGTGATTGACACCCTGTCCAGGTAATCCAGGTAATATCTAATATATTATTAATCGCGTAAAATTATACCTATTTATTTGTTAATTTCAACAGAACTGCTGGACGTTCTGCTGCGCTAAAAGAAGACTGGTTTTGCAGCGTTGCAAGTGGAATTTGTGAAAGTAAATCACACGTGATATAGAGAAGTGACTGCTGATTTAAATGAACATCAATTCAGCATTTGTGCTACACGTACAAGCCCAAAACATTAGTAGACGCGGACGACTATTGTTCGAACAGCAGAACTCGCACGTCCAAACACACACGAAAAGTGGACGCTGCTCTGTGTCAAATAACTCAGTCAAAACGGTAGCAGGAAACTGGAAATACACATGGTTGTGTTCTGCAGGCCAAGATCTGTCTAATGATGTAAATATTGTGAGCCAATTGTCAATGGCTAGCCACCTGGAAGCCCGTCAAACGTGTGACACAGTAATGAGTGAACGTGTAGAGAAAGACATGTTGACATTTCAAAACGACTTCTCCCAAAGCGGGCTTTCACAAATTCCAAATAAAAACTTCACAGCTTTGCAGAGATTCCTTTAACAAAATGGAGTTCAATTTGCAACAGCGACGTTAATTGAACAACACTTCTGAAAGGCCACTTCGCTCGCAAGGCAGTATGTCATCAGGAATGTTTACACGACAAGATTAGAAAAACAATCAAACAAAAAATCAACGATTTCCTCCACAGCATAGACTCTCGGGTTACCACAGAAACCGTGAGTCAAAAATCTGTGGAATCTAATAAGATCTGAGGAAAACTGTCACCGCTGCATACCGCTTCATATTTACGATGGGGCAATAGTACATCGGCAGTATGCTTCTTGATGAGTTTGGTAATGGGTGATCAATTATAGGTTACTAGATGCGAGTTACACGCATTGCTGGGAAAATCATTAATGTATTTGTGGTACGAATTATCGAGGCCCTGAAAAAGAGCAGTCTTTAAATTATCATGCTCCCTCTGGAAATAAAGATGACGACGACGACGATGAATTGATGATGATGATTACTTGAAGTCAATTCATATTTTTTGAAGTTTAGGAAGCGTCCAGAAAGTTGTAATATTATATAACAATGCACATATAAACGGAACTGATTTTTCCAATGCTGTGATTTTCGAAGATCATAACGTGAAGAGTTAGATTTAGGTGAACTGATAATGGCCTTATATTTATGACAATTCGTAGTGGAGTTTACCCGCGTTGCTAGGATAATGTCTACAGGACATTCTACTTCATGAGTGTGGAAGGAGCACAGAAGAGAGATAGCTATAGCTGTTGCATTGGTCGGCAATTGGTATAGCTTTTGAGAATTTCTGAAGCAACTCGAGTGTTGTCGTCTCTGTCTCCTTCGCACCAAATCATCAACTTCAAACGACTTCTGAGAAACACACCCTGCTGCCACGTGACTCCTGACTGAGGATGACAGAATTCTGATCAGTGATTGCTAACTCGCTGGCGAATCATGCACAATAGATATAATTTGGGTTATAAATACAGCACGGGAAACAGGCCTTTTCAGGCTGTCGCCAGAATTCTACCGTTTGCAACGAAATTGTACAGACTGAGACTGCGAACAGCAACTGCAGATAGCAGCTCGACGACAATCGAAGAAAACAACACAGCTCCTCCTTTGAGAACCATTTGAGTGAAACATGACACACGTGGAGAAAGAAGCAGAAGTGGCATTTGATGGACTCAATTTGAAGAGAGTCATTAGCATGACAATGGTTTGTCAACGACCAGACACGGCGCACGAAAACAAACAAATGGGGCCGCAACAAAGCCAACTAAGCCGAACAAAATACATTCATATCGGCATGTATGTTCGTATCTAAGACTGGAAAGTTCAGCAAAACACGGAGAGGCATCATGGAAATCTGTGTTGCGAATATAGCGACGCATGTTTGAGCGGTATTTGCAGTTAGTGGAGTCAAAGCGTGCGGTCAAGCCCTTCTTATGGGATGCGGACAGACAGACACACAGTGCGGCTTATATTATAGATGTTGACAACAGATGGATACTTACATTTACTGTAGACAGCATTGGCAGCTTGGAAGTCATTAATATCAGCAAGGAGAACCGTTGTCTTCACAACTGAAAATATAACACACAGCACACGTATAGATGACATCAAAGAGAAACGTTTGTAAGATGACTTTAAAATAAAATAAAACGCCAAACAGGGAAAAATCAACATTTGATTAATTGGATATCAGAGGGAGTTTGTAATTTTATCAGATTAAGTCAATATCTGATTAAACGGAGTGGCTTTTGTTTCAATAGACAAACAATTAAACCTATGAAATTAAATGAATACAGCCAAACCTGTATTAGCAGCCACCTCTATAGAGAAGCCAACCATGTATTGAGATCACTCTTCATAGCCCAAAAGTGATACTTTTTATAGAAATCAACCTGGACAGAAAGGCCACCTGTCTATAAAGGTCATCTTTCTCGGGTCCCAGATGTGACCGTTATAGGTAGGTTTCACTGTATTGTTATATATGATAGTGAATATCAATATCGGAATATTTCGAAAACCATTTTCTCAGTTTTCATATCGAATCAAATAAAATCAGAGCACCTGGGTATCGGCTTATGACTAACTAATTATGACTAATGTGACAAAATAATCTAAAAGTTAAAATGAACTTAAGCTATAAGGGATTTTGTTGAGCCTTAAGTTGATCTGACGCCTGGTCGAGTGGTAACCTTTTCATAGAACACTACAATAACTATCTCATCAACTAAATATACAATTGCTCGTTCTTGTTTCTGATTCAATAGCCATTCTCCCAAACATCTTTATCTTTCCATCATAAGCGCCAGTTGAAGGATATTAACCAATCACACAGAAACAGACCTTCTATTTTGAAGAAATTCTCTTTATACAACGTTTGATTCGATTCCACGAGATAGTTCAATATCCGTCAGCCGTCAAGAAACGGCAGCAAGAGGGGTCTTATGCATGGGTAAGGACTAACGCATAGTCCAGGACTAAATCTCAACTCCCATATACAGATTTTAGTAATTAAGTCGAAACTCAATGTTTAGTCCCGGACTCTGCTACACTCCTGGTCTATGAAGAAGGCCTCAGGTCTTTTGATCTGATATTTCAATTAAGGCCAACCAGGTTGCGAGAACTGAATCAAGCATTTTATATGAACAGTCAATACCTTTGCTATAATCAGATCCAGCAGCTTCTAAGATTGCCCCAAGATTCTTGAGAGCCTACAAAAATCAAGCCGCATTGTTACAATCAGACATCAATCACATAGAATAACAACACAACCCAAGGGCCAATGAAGAATGGTCTCTTGATACAGGTGGTCACTTAAGACAGGTAAATTGTCTCATTTGAACCTGGTACCACTTGAATATGGTCTGTTAACACAGGTGATGTAGATTAACGAACTACAGTAAAACCTGTCTAAAATGGTCACCTCTAGGACCTAAGAAAAATGACCTTTATCGACAGGTGGCCTTTCTGTCGAGGTTGATTTCTATAGAAAGTGTCATTTAGGGGTTACGAAGAGTGGCCTTTATACACAGGTGGCTGCTCTATAGAGGTGGCCGCTAACACAGGTTTGACTGTAGTATAATTATTTCACAAGAGCACAATGATACAGCGCAAACGATCATGATACATACGATCACAAGGTAGCCAATCAGGGCATTACATGGGGGAGTTGTTTCCTTTTAGATTTAACGAAGCTGCTGCCTTCAGAACTTGAAATCACAGATTCATCATCACATTTACTTAGTCAATGAGCTAGCAGTGTTCTTACCTGATGAGTCTGTGTTTCGACATCTGGACCCACAAATTCCATGGTCTAAAACAGAGAGCATTTACTCAAAGCTCTGGATAAAAATCATCAATGTAACCTAAGCTGTACAATGAAACCTCGTTAATATCACTATGATTTTCAAGTCAAAAATCGTGATAATAAGCGGGTCGTGATATTAAGCAGGCTAAAATAGTAGTGACTTTGACAGAGCTTGGGTCTCAAAGTGAAGTGATAGTAAACGTGTTATGATATTAACTGGGTTACACTGCACTTGTTTTAAATAACCACAAAATGGACAGAAAATCGTCTCCGCAGTGTACAATTATTAGTCGAGCAACGAGTTGTGCGTTCTCATGATGAGCACAGATGGGAATAAATATATTTGTAAACAGCAAGGTGAGATATTGAATAGGCATTCCTGTTGATGTAGCGCATGTCCTAATACTACTACTACACACAATAGGTCATATAACACATGTGCCAAGTGATGGATAAAAAAATATTTACCAAGTTGACGAGTTCAATGTTCACGCATGGTTTCATGAAAAGGTTACCACAACAACAGGCATGTTTTCATTGTTTGTACTTTAGCAGACTTGTTCCTTTTGAGAAAATCCCCGAGTACGAGTACGAGTGCCTGGCTTGCGAGTACGAGTGGCGAGTGGCATTTGAAAATTTTAGCGAATTCGAGTACAAGTGGCGAGTGGGACTTCTACGAGTGCGAATACGAGTACGAGTGCGTAAATTTTATCGGCGAGTACAAGCGCGAGTGCCAGATCGGTAAATTCAAGGGTAAAATAATTAATTCGACATGTTTTTGAATCCAACCTCAATTTTGACGTTCGATTTCGAGGTAAGCAGCGACAGAATCAAAACAGTTTGTCCTTCGAAGGAATTCCCGCTAGAGCTATCAATTCACAGCTTCCCAAGTGCTAATATTGAATAACAAAACTTTCTGTGAATGAACTCTGCTGTGAAAGCCATCAACTGTCTCATCTCCATAGTAACGGGACAATGTTTGCACAAGAACAATAGATAAATTAATGTCTCGGGCTCGTTGCCAAGGCTCATGGATTTCTTCCACGTTGTGTCACACGGCAAAATCAACTCAAAATACAGAATATCGCAGGAAACAAAACTGCTTTGAACAGAAGAAGAATTTCCAAGCGTCAACATCAACGTAAAGGTTGAAAGCAGATAGGCAATTGATATGATTCTTCCGCTTTTCTGGAAAGTCGGAAATCGCCGCTGATTGTTCTGGGTTGTATTTTCCTGACTACAACTTCACTCTGTAAAACTTAATACTCG
>OFHS01001471.1:0-13358 GCA_900245855.1 Calvadosia cruxmelitensis
ACATGACATTACATTGCATTACATTACATTACTTTACATTTCATTACATTTCATTACATTACATTACATTACATTACATTACATTACATTACATTACATTACATTACATTACATTACATTACATAACATAACATAACATTACATTACATTACATTACACTGCATTTCACTACATTGCATCGCATTGCATTTCATTCGATAGTACACTTCAACATACTGCAATATACAGTATTACGTTTCATCATATTTATTGCAAATTATGACCAATTCACATTCTTTTCATGTAATAAATGTATGTATAAGATAGTCCATTGTAATTTAATGTTCTATTTTGGAGACATTTTTACATGATCTTTACATAAAGAGTGAGCACACACATATTATGCATAAACGTATTGCACGAATCAAGCACTTCGGCAACATAATTTATGCCGAAATTAAATAACAAGTTATTGACATCATTCTTCTTCAGCATTCTTCAGCTGCTGCATTGTGTCATTCTTACTTCTTAGACGGTAGGCTTGACGTGATATCATATTGTTTCGACGAGCATTCCTCATTGGATATTCCTGCTTCCCTTTCATTTGACGAACCAATAACATTTTTTGTTTTGAAAATCCGCGATGTAATCTGTTGTCTCAAGTCCCTCATCACCAAGCAGTAGATGATTGGATTGAGAAGAGAGTTTGACATAAAAAGATACGCAGTAAAGGGTAAAATATGCGATACAAATGCACTCCTTTTCCCGACAGGTTTACTTTTTACTATGATTGGTGAAATGAACTGAGGTAGAAAACAGCAGAACAGTGCAATCATCATAAATGAAACCATGCGGGTAATCCTGCGATCTCTCTCTTCCATTCGCGTCGAAGGTGTCACACCTGAAGATCTGTTATCCATCTTACGGATTCGCCTTGAAAGCAGAAAGGATTTCACGTGCACATACGTACTCCATACCAGTAGAACAGGCAGCGTTATGCCAAAGGAAATGGGGTACATTATGTTTCCCCGCATGAAAATGTTTGACACACCGACTGCAGCAGTCCCAGTAAAAACAGCCACTAATACTTTCACAATTCTGAGTTTATGATTTGTCAATTTGTGATAGAAAAATGGTCTGAATATTGCCAAATAGCGATCCGTTGCCATTAAGATCATTCCACAGATCGTTGACAAAAATAGTGTCAATGCCATTATAGAGACAGCAGTAAGTAACACGCATTGATCCCTTGGATTTGGCACAGCATACAAGAAAGTAAAGCCTGGCAGAAGTATTGATCCAGTCAGTAAATCACTCACAGCCAACCCAGAGAGGAATATATAGGACGGTGTTTGCAGCCGCTTGCATCTTGCAATGGCTATCAAGACTGACGCATTCAGAACTACAATTGGAAAAGCTAGCAGCCCACCTGATATGCTAAACGCTAGCTTGAGTGAACTTGATATTTCCAGGACTCCCATTGACTCCAGTGCGGCCTCGCAGTTAGAGACAAATAAGCTCGCTCCAGCGTTTTGAGTACTGTTTGAAGACATTTTTCAGTCTTCATTCTCTACTGGTCGTGTGGCGACTACGTCGTTGAATCCAACGGAATTGCAAACATTGATAAAGAAAGATATTGAGCTTCAATGAAGAGCGTTCTTGGTAGGTTGATGAAGTCTCAACACAAAGCAACTGACGGCAATGCATGGGAAGCACAGGCGAAACCTTTATATCTTTATATTCATCCTGCTGGTTATTTCAATTCCTCATTTAAAATTGTACAATATCGTAAATAATTCACACAAAGCCGCTTAGAACTAGATATATTGCATGTCGATCCAAGGAAGTGGCCAAAAATAGCACTATTTTTGGACACTTCCTTGGATCGACATGCAATATATCTCGTTCTAGTTCTGGTTGTAATATATCTAGCTCGAATAGATAATTGATGGGGATTATCGCAATGATACCGAAGCAACCAAGTCATTTCCAATCCCTCCAATTTAAGGAAATAATATGCGCTGCTGTATTTATTGCGCATATGCAAAGGTGGCCCCAGTCTTTCTGTTGGTTTTGGACGATGGAGCGGGCGGATGTAATTCGATATAAGAAGTGCGTAAAAGATACAATAGTCTTTATTGTGGGAAATGGTAAAGCAGCACAACTTTTCCTTTGTAAATCGTGGGGCTGTAGACTTGCTAGAGATCGCAGAAGTCAAATGATACATACCACACATCAGACCGAGGACTGCCAAGATCACTGAAAATTTTGTAATAAAGGTGGTTTTGCAAATCCCACAATCCCAGTTTTTTCAGTTAGAGATTCATGTACAGTATAGCTTTTTATGCTTCGAAGTCGAATTGATTACTATAAGATCTTTTCTGGGGGCAACTTTCTCACAAAATGTTTTTAGTTTAGTTATTTTACGCTAACTATCGAGGCCCATGTTCCATCTGATTTCATTTTAAAGCTTTGATTTCAATAGAATCAAGAGTAACATGTGCTGTAAATCTGTACTTAAAATATATTAAAACGTACTATCTGCTCTCGCTCTTTCTTACAACTACCAGGCAGGGTGGCGCCAGAAAACTTCAGACGAGGGGCTAGGCTTCCCCGACGAGACGACTCCCTTTTCCCCGACAAAGCAACTCCAGATTTCCCGATGGGAGCTAGGTTTGTCCGACGGGGGGCTATAGCCCCTGAGCTCCCCTCTGGCGCCACCCCTGCTCAGTTGAGTACCAAGACACGGGTGTCTGGTTTGTAGTATATGGTTAAAAAATTACTCTGCGTAGACCAGCTGGAGGACATTTTAATTTGTAAATGCAGTGGGAGAATTAAAGTTGTAATTCTGTACAGTAGGTATAGGTTCACGTTCAGATAATTTTATCGAGTAATTTGTAGATACATGTCTTATCACATACATGTAAAGTTTTATTTTCATTCATTTATTGCAGAAGATTTCCAGCATGTTCAATTGGAATTAATAGTTCGTAGCATCAAATAGATAGAACAGACCACGGCGTTATTAAATCCTATTAAATCCTAGGTACAAAGACAGACGTTTTAAGGCAAACACTCTAGAATGTTTATTTCCCCTTGTAATGTTTAAAGACCCAAAGTAAAAACATATACTGTATGTGATGTTGCGCTCTAGAGTACAATCAGTTGATGCATACTCTCCTTGATGTTTGAACTGTGTTACTGTATACGTGCTAAAGACTAAAGTCCACTTTCATAGTTCTGCGTATAAAGGCTTTCAACCGGTAAAGGCCGCATATCCCGAGAGTGGGCTATTTCATTTTCATTGGATAATGACACAGATATTGCCAGAAGAAATAATTAGTAGAGCACCGACGTTAATGGCTTATTGGAGCAATATGAAAAGCATTGTTGAGAGGAGAACAAATATTATCTGATGACACTAGACCAGCCCAATTATTTCCAATTATTCTTGATGTTGTTTGGTATGGCAGCCGCAAGGTCAACACAGAAATAAGGTTAGAGGACACTGCTTTTACTCTTCAATTCATCGTATAAGCGGAGGAGAAGCCACGTTGCATTTCTGTATATACAGCATGAACGGCAGCATGACCTGGAATGTGAACTGTAATGACACATCAGATTTAACACAGTCAATTTCAACGGGTTGCAAAGAATCTATTGATGCAATGAGCCTACTTATTTTTCGCAGAGAAGTCAAGATATTCTTCGCAGCACTCTCGATTACTATGGCAGTGCCTACTGCGAGTCTTAACGCACTCGTTGTCGTTACCATTGCGAGTACAAAGAAACTCCATACAGCTTGCAATACCTTCATCTGTGGTCTGGCAATTACTGATATGTTGACGGGATTATTGCTAGAGTCCAGTTGCGCTTACATGTATTTGGTTCAGGAGCCTATGAAGCATTGTATCGGATTTCGCTTCTCAGCTGCAGTAGCTCTCTCTGTGTTGCTATCAACATTATGTGGACTTATTATGATAGCTATGGACAGATATCTGGCAATATTCCAACCATTCTTATATCATAAACTGTCGCACAACAAACGCAGAATAATCCAAGTTATGGCTCTGAGCTTTGTCGTGTGCGTCACAATCGGAACGGTTAGCATCACCACTGGCAACAACATCGTGTTTCGAGTGACGTCTGCTATGTTGCTGATCATCTTGCTTCCATTCAGCATGTATGTCCACGTTCGTTCATTCATGCTCTCAAAGCGGCTCCGTGCACGAGACAGATCCAATATGCGGATTCACTCCCAAAGCAATGTCGACAGACAGCAAGAAAGAGATAGAAACATCGGGAAAATGGTGGCGCTGATTATGTTGGCATTGTGTGTCTGTTTCTTTCCCTATATGTCCGCGCTGGTTGTTCAAAGCGCATATCCTAATTCTACATTCAAGTACTATTACTTTCCAAGCACATTGTATTTCTTTATGGGAAATTCCTTACTAAATCCATTGATTTATTGCTGGAAAATGAGTGACGTTCGCGAGGCTATGTTGTCAATGCTGCGACTTAAGAACAATAATTCTATCGCAGGTCGCTCTGTCTCAGGAAAGTCAAACGAAGCGACAACCAGTGACAGTTGATGAAAAGCACAAATGAATGCGTGAAATATTTCCATTATCATTAGAGTTTAGCTCCAGGTGTGACGACCGCGAGAACGACAGTGCTTTACTGTAATTTTGACTCTTTTCTCTCTTTTATTACAGTGTTACACAGAGCTCTCCTGCATTATTGTAACCCGCATTTTTTTCAACTATGTATAATATTCGTATGTATTTCTGACGCATCAAGTAAGGTTATTATATTTGTTGTCTACTATTTGTTATTAGCAATTTCCAAGGGAAAGACATGTCGCCTTGGAACAGCCTGGATTCAAAACCAGCAATTCTGATTGCTATACGTTGGGTTTATGCCATACACAGCGGAGAGGTCTGGTATTATCAGCACCTACGGCAGATCGTAATACTGTTTGACTTACATCTAATTGTTCCCACTTTCGAAATATTGTACTGCATAGCTCGAAATTCTTGAACAAATTCATCCTTTGGATTTGCCCAACAATCAATCTTGTGTTTGAATTTCACAATAACTTATAGATATAGTAACTCGCCGGATGCCGAGCCAATAAACTATTGCTTGTTTGGCTAAATTTAGCTTTACCATGGGCCATAATATTTAAAGTGGAATTTGCCATGAACGTGACTAACTGACTGAACCAAATAATAGACCCACAGACGCGCTGCAAAATAAAGCTCGACAGGGCTTGCTCTGGGCTTGGGAATGTTCCCCTGCTAAGTCATCCTTCCATTTTCTGGCTTGAAAACTTATTGCCCTTTCTCTGGATTAATTACTCAATATTATAACATTACATCAACTAAAACATCAACACGTGTAACGTTTAGTTATTTTTAGTAATATTTAGGTGCAGCATATTGCTGTCAAATGTCGTCACTCGAGAAAGCATGAATGGTGGTCGTGGAATGAAGTTGTTCTTACATGCATTGATTTCACAATTAGTGTCAGATATTGCATATAGAATATGTTGACATAATATTATGCCTTCTGCACTCACACAAAACGTTCAGGCGCACGCATGTCAACCTATTCAACAAGACAACGAACAAACGCGCGTGCGACTGAAAGCGCTGTGACGACTTGCATACCGCTTGACTGCAAAATTAATATCTATATCTGTATCTAATTATAGTGCACTGAAACATTACACATCTGTCGATGTGAAAACGAGGCGGGAAAGCGGAAAGGAAAGGAGGCAGCCACGCCGAAAATCGCTGTGGAATAGGTACCCATTTTGCTCGAACGGCTTGAAAGGGAGTGACGTCAGCCTCTTGGGCCGGACCGTTGCTGAAATGAGAAACAATGAGCAGCACATAACTCTGACCGAAGCTGCGGGTAGCGAGTATGGTGCTAGCACTGTGAAAATTATTATTCCAGGAGGTTCTCATAGACCTCAAGTTACATTGGCTTGCTTTATCGTAGCGTTAGATGTGGTATATTACAGTACAGCGGAAGTGACTTTCCTGTTATTTGATGCTGCTAAACTTATGTGTAACTTTGTGTAGCTTACAATAATCACTCATCAATAATCAGTAATATTAATATGTAATGAATCGACCATTTTCACAAGCTACCATTTTGGAAAAAGCAAGTGCATTATGGGGAAGGCTGATGTCTCTGATCTCGAAATGCGGAGAAAGTTGGAATTGATACTGATGCAGATTTCTTCAAGCTGCGCTACTTTGATTTAACACATGATTTTCGTTAATATTCTTGGTCACAAACCCAGTTTCTTCGCTGCTTCAGGCACTCAACTTGCCCCACAATGCACTGGTTTTTCCCATAATGGTAGCTCATGAAAAGGTCTATTGTTTTGTATTTCATTTACGATATGGTCTAAATACATACAGTACTCATACATTTGCCTGTAAATTACTTAGGCTTATTAGGCAGCTTAATTTACGTTAACTTCGCTTTATTTGAAAGCATACAAGTTCTTTTTTCAGAAGTATTCGGATGAATTAACATTAACAACAACTTGGAATCTCTAGATCTTATTGGCTAAGTGCTACTTCGTAAAGTCCGAAGCGACATCAATGTCCACATCAAAGCATCTGCTGTCGTCATTTCACTGCTGACGAACTTTCGAACGCTCTTTGATGTTCAATCGAACATCTAAAAAATAACAAAATGTTGCAATTTCGAGTGCCAACGAATCTGTGAATCTTTTCTTTCACAGTAAGCAAGAAATACTTTTACGGAGCTGTCACACCTCTCATTTATGATTATTGTTCTAAGCTTTATGTACAGAATACATTAAAGTTCTAAATCTATGGAATGAAAACATGTACTGTACTGTAATAGCTTGTCTTCAAACATTTTCATTTCTTGGTATTTTTTATAGCCTAGTATTATCCCTTCTTGTCCAATAATTAACTTGTTCTTCGTACTGCATTATTACTGGTGCAACAATGACTTGGCTGACCGTTTTCTTACGAAAATGAAACTTTATAGAAGTGTAAAAAGTTAAAATTCATATCACGAAGTTGCAAGCAGATGATAAATATCTGCCATTTTGCTATTGAAGTATGCTATTCATGCATGTAAATTATAATATACATTATCAATTTATAATCATTATTATTTATTGTGTATAAGGCGATAGGGCAAAATATATGTCTCATGTAGACTAAATGATGGTCAACTGTTATCTCTTTCATGTATTTACCACACGAATATTTCCATTCAGTCATGGATTGCTGCGAAGGATAATGAAGGGCCGATTCTTGTTGACTTTACTCAATCTCGGTTCTGTTAACCGCTCTGCGTATTTTCTTTCCGAACAAGTCAGCAAGCCTGTGCTTACAAACGACAGCGACTGACTGCGTGTACAGCTGAATTTTCTTTGTATACCTATAGCGGATATTCGTTACCTTAAAAAGTCGACCCGAGCATAACATTCACATTCCAACAGTGTCTCTAAACTATGAATGCATCATTCTCTATCAATGTTTGATTTTCAAGGTAACTGTCACGTAGAATTCCGAGAATTAAAGTATCAACTGATAGACTTTATGATTATTCTATGTGGTGAAATATTTCACTTCTTACTATATATGGAAAAGTCAATTATATGCAAACTTGAACGTTTCTTACATCTTCTATGCTAGCTATATGCATTTAAAACACCATGATCGGAGTGCCCTGTAATTGAGGTTAGCGTATGGCACAGTTCTTAGACATGAGTGTTACGAAACAAATTCAAACTGGAAGGGAATCATATAATTTTAATGAACTTCTCAATTGATCACTATTCTAAATAATACTTGCAGGCCTGATTTTATCCACAGAAATAGCAGATGATTGGAAACGTACTAAAATGCTAAACGATATGTGCTAGTGGGATGGCGCCAGTTGATGTACATAAGCATTAATTAACATAAATTAAATCAGTGTGCATGAGCCTCTCTTGTGTTGAGTATTGACAGCCTCGACTACTTCAGACATTCCCTGAAGCATGCCCCGCGCGCAATTCAGGGACACTAACCAACAACAGAATAGACTTTTAGTAAATCAAAGCAAAACATCAATAATTATCTAGGAGTATCTTCAAATATCCATCTTTTGTAATTTTCTTCAAATGAGGGCATCCAATGAAGTGTTTCTTTTACAGCATACAATCTATAATATGTACACCAGGCTTTCTCTCAATTTCCACCTTTAAAATTGATCACCGCTGATTTATTTCAGTTCACCAACATATTGGCTAAGATATTTCTATATGCGATTGGCTTTTGTCTGTTTTAACTAGCAGCATTGTGTGACTTTCAGTGCTATTGAAAGAATAAAACAGGGTGTATATTTTGACAGTTCCTGCCCTTGCTATCAAATCGTTTTGTCTTCAATTTTTCATTTAGCGAGGTGTTTATCACCGTTTATAATTGCGAAAGATCAAGACTCTGGTCTTCTTCAATGTCTCAAACGACTGATTTTGGATTTATGATAGTTTGAGATGTACACAGGTGGCAATGAAACTAGTGAAGTACGTCAAGAAAATGTCTATGAAGCGAACTGCAAAGCTTCTTTGGAGGTACTGGGATTGCTAGCAATTTCAAGTTCTGTCAAATTGATATTAAGCATAGCAAGCGCGCTTTTGGCTATTCCTACTGTAATTCTGAATGCTTCAGTGTTGATTGCCATTGTACGTTGCAAAGATCTTCAGTCTCCTTGTCATATCTGTATGTCTGGGTTGGCTGTGAGTGATTTACTCACTGGATCATTGTTATTACCTTGCTTCGTCTTCTTGTATGCTGTGCCAAATCCAAAAGAACAATGCCTGATAATGGCTATTTCATCATCTGTTGCCTTGGCTGTGCTGGTGGCAACAATCTGTGGAATGATCCTGATGGCAACGGATCGCTATTTGGCAATCTTTCGACCATTTTTTTACCGAAAGTTGGCCAACCACAAACTTCATATTGTGAAGTTAATAGTTCTTATTTTCACTTTATGTGCTGGAGTTGGTGTTGTTCACTCATTCACACCAGAGAGCGTTATGTTCCGTATCGCCTTTGCGTTGACTCTGCCTGTTCTATTGGTTTGGAGCACGTACGTCCATGTAAAATCATTCCTATTGTCCAGAAGCATCCGAAAAATGGATAGAAGATCTTCAGGTGCTACACCGTCGACGATAAGAGGGGAGAGGAACCGCAGGATTTCCAGAATGGTTGCCTTGATCATGGTAGCACTGATATTGTGCTTTCTACCCTTGTTATTTGCAACTGTGATGTCGTCGATCAGTTCGGTGGATTCAGTAAAAACTCGGAGTCCATTCATGGCGCATCTTTTACCCATTGCTTCGTACCTTTTCATGACGAATTCATTGCTCAATCCAATTATTTATTGCCGGTCGATGAGAGACATGAGAAACGAGGTTGCAAGAATCTTTAAAATGAGTAATTCTGTTGGTTTAACAGGTCAAGCGGAAGCAGGTACCTCGAGCAAAGCCGTTACTCGTAACCTCTAGCATTATAGTATAGTTCAGAAGTAATCAGACAGACAATCTTTACATCAATGTATACATCTGATAGTATTTAGATTAAGTATTAGAGTTTTTTTTGGTAATACTGTGTCTATTCAGATGGACCGAGAAACATTCATACCCGTAACAGCGAACAGACATTTATTGATACTTAGAGGAATTTCCCTAGATTTAACATTTTATTTTAATTTTCCTGACAAACACTTTCCTGTAAAGAATGTTGTGCATTTACAATAAATTCATTCCTTCGTTTTACTGCCTAAACTCATCCTTGTGAAAGATGTTGATATATACAGTATGCCACTATATAAAACTCCAGCTTGTTTGAACGACAGTCATGCATGGTTTGAGTGCACTACATGTATCTGTTGCACGTACTGTAGAATATGCTGCGTGCATCTGTTTATGGGGCTCAAATGGCAGTGCTGATAGATGAAGGTGAAACCTTAAGATTGAGTTATAAATAGATCAATTCCATGCAACGCAAGCTACTTTATGCTCATCCCTGCTCAAGTATACATTATCATCCAGAGACATTTTCAAGAGATAAACATTACAAAATAGAGGCAAGCCCAAGCACTCCGCTAGCTACAGTAGGGACCTTCAACAGGGGGGCAGGGCGGCGTCTCCCCAAAGTAAGCCTCGTCTGGATGCACCCCTGTCACGTGGCAACAATGTCATAGTTACTATTCTGTAGCGGGGTAGCAGATTATTGATAGACAATACCCCAAATATACCGCACTAACTACGAAGCAATTACTCCCTGTGTGAAGAAGTATACATGATAAAACTATAGTAGAAGATCGGCCATGGTTGATGTGAACTTGATGTGTCGTCATTACATTTTTGTAGTCAAGTGATTGTAGGAGTATGATTGTGCTGTAGTCATGTCATCTTACAATTATCCTCTATGCTGTCCTTATCTGGTAGTGTCAGCAATTCCTTCTTTCCTGCATTCTATGCTGTATCTCAAGACATAGAGCTCTGGCATTAGCGACCATATCTACTACTTTTTCTAACTATGCCACTTTCCTGGGACTAGCAACATGCCTGCAGTCAATTTACGGAATACAAAGCCTCCGTCTTGATCCTTTACGTACGTGGTACAAATAAGGCCATATTGTACATACAGTATGGCTCTACTACCCAGCCAAATCGTCACACATTTTATACCGAGGTGAAAGGCTACTGAAATTTAGATTTGAAATTGCGAAAAGGATACGGCAAATAATCTACGCCTACCTGGTCATTTCTTTAGGAAGATGATCCATTGCACTAGGATGATTTGCTATCTATTATAGAAAGAACTAATAATAACATCATTCTTTGTTGAAGTAGAAAGGGTGGTGCCGCGGTTGCGGGCATGAAACTCCAGTTCTCAGCTGAATCAAGCGCGTAATCTGCTTGCCTCAAGTCTCACATTCAGCGATTAAAATGCAATACATTTACTTCTAAGTGGCATTGTGTGGCTTAATGCACCATATTGTACATTAACAATGGAATTGAAAGAACCAGAAGGATGAATATTCTGCCTGCGCTTCCTAGCAATTGCCATAAGACGCATTGTCTCATGCCTTCAAACACACAACACGAACACTCTTCACTCACAAGCGACATATCTTCATGGTCAATGTTGGAAACTTGTTGGACTGGAAAGAATACTTGGTACAACGTTATTAGAGGATGAGGACTGATAATGTCTACAAACAGTTCTGAAACCAGCATATTTGACTCAAACTGCAGGACTTCACTGGAGTCGATGCGAGTGTTGGCAATGTCAAGTTCCCTCAAGCTGGCTTTCAGTATATCAGGTGGGCTGCTGGCGTTTCCAACCGCAGTGCTGAACGCTTCAGTATTGATTGCCATTGCAAGATGCAAGCGACTGCAGACACCGTCCTATATTTTTATCTCTGGTTTGGCTGTGAGTGATTTACTTACAGGTTTGATTCTGATGCCGGGTTTTGCTTTCATGTATGCCGTACCAAATCCAAAGGAGCACTGCGTGTTAATTACTATGATCTCTGCTTTTGCGTTGACATTGATTTTGTCAACGGCCTGTGGCATGATTATGATGGCAACGGATCGCTATTTAGCAATTTTCCGACCATTTGTTTACCGCAAGTTGACAAACCATAAATTCCAAATTGTGAAAGCAATTGCGGCTGTTTTTGCTGGGGCTGCTACAGTCGGTGTGGGAAACACTTTCACAAGGGAAAACACATTGTACCCTATTGCCTTTGCATTGACACTGCCTGTTCTACTGGTATGGAGTACGTACGTGCATGTAAGATCATTCATGCTTTCAAGGCGCATCCGCAGGATGGATAGCAGATCTTCAGGTGTTACACCTTCGACGTTAAGAGCAAAGAAGGATCGCAGGATTTCCCGCATGGTTGCAATGATCATGATTGCACTTTTCGTCTGTTTTCTACCTCAGTTTATCTCAACCATCATTCTTGTAACTAACCCAGTGGATAACAGAAGCATATTTATCTCGCATATTTTACCCTTTACTTCATATGTCTTCATGTCAAACTCGCTTCTCAATCCAATCATATATTGTTGGGCAATGAAGGATATGAGAACACAGATTACACAGATTTTCAACACAGGCAATGCTATTGGCTTCACAAGTGGAAGAGAAGCAGGCGTATCGAGTGAGGCACGTTGGTCAAGACCTTTCAATGTGGAGCTAAGTCTGCCGTCGAACAATAACATGAAGTAGCACGAACAATGCTAAGAACATATAAAGCTTGATTAGGCCATATTTGGCTATTACTAGGCAGATAGATATGCTGTACATGGTACTCGATGCACTTAATTCGTGCTATAAGCATACACATTTCATGTACACAGTTGATAGCACGACTCTTGTTTATGATGTCATAAAGCAAACTTTCCCTAGAGTAGACAACTTCTTTGCAAAGTAACGTTGGTTCATAACCACTTATGCTGCATGAAAGCAATGGCAGCTAAAATCATTTGCATGTATGCAACCCTACAATGATATACTGTTATGTGTTGCAATAAGTTAGTTTAATGACATGCATTGCGCTACATGTAAATGCATTGCGCTACATGTAATCCAATGCCGTGACGAAGTGAAAAGTACAATATTATATGGCTCATAAGCATACAATTTCATTTTAAAAGACTGAGCGGGACACTTGATGGAAATAATTTATCGCTACCTATGAACCATTAAAATGATAATGATAAGTTATGAAGAATACTAATTTTCATCGTACTGTATTGTTGTAGCCCAACACAATGGAATATAAATACAATACTGATTGAACATGAAATACTGACTAGTGAGTGCCAACGTTTTGCCGGAAGGCAAGAGAGAAACGCCGCTTCCACCTGAAAGAGCGTTGCTTCCTACGCCGTTTTTTTCATGTGTACTCGGTCCTGGATTTGAACCAAGGACGTCCACATCTAAGTAAATGATCTACTCACTGAGCTATTCGGGAGTTGCAATGAAGAAGTATTGATTGCATCTTTATAGTTTAGTTTCAACTTTGCACTTTAACTTTTACCTGTATGTGCTGTTGAATATTGTTAGTTTCTGTGATTAGAAAGGCAAGCAGATTTCGTGCTGTTTATAATGAAGCTAAATAACATTTCTGCGTAGTTAAAGGCCAGACCAAGAGCGCAATACGAACGCTAGCAATGGGGCTGCCCTGGGTCGAGGGTGCCCCAGAGCCCTTTCTAACGGAGAGTACCACGCAACTCTGACGTCAGTGGTCCAATTAATGATCCAAGGGTCTGCCAATCAGTGGCAGTCTAGTGTCCGTGTTCCACGTGCTCCCGC
>OFHS01001471.1:13364-27490 GCA_900245855.1 Calvadosia cruxmelitensis
CGCAAAGTGAAACCGCGCATAAATTTCCCCACCCACCCTTCCTCAGTATGAAAGAGATATAATTATAGTAACATCAAACGGTAAGCAAGTAAATAGATGTAGTTATCCACTGATTATCAGTGTGACGGTGCCCCTTTGGGTCGGGGTTGTGACAGGGCTCTCATACGAGGAGAATTCAACGCATGTCGCAAACCTCCCATCGGATAGCACCACGGCCACACTCATCTTGGGCTGATGAGTTTAACTGTACTGTTAAAACTTGGACCTTAATATGAGTTCTGTGGAAAACCGAAATGGTGTCAGTCATCGAACGCTATAGTGTGCAGGGCCATTAAGTCGCTGATCTCTACGGCCGAGCTAACCTACGACCAACAACAGATCACCTGATACGGCCCAGAATGGGGCTTTTTGGCCACGTCATGCTAAGACCAACAATGTTGCTGGCACTTGTGCTCCGCCATTACGCGACTGAATCACGCAAAAGTTCCAAATTTGCATAATGAATTGAGTTTGTTAACATATGTCGCATAAGATCAGATATGCTTGTATTAGTTCCTCAAATCCTACCAATTATAACAATTCTCGAAAGCTATGCTACTAGTGCAATTATGTGTGTGATTGGCATAGAGAAATTATCATGAATTCTGGTCTCCCCACCTATGCAAATCACACTGCAAATGGATTACATGCCTGCAAATGGATTACATGCCTGTAAGAGATTCATACGATCAGCAAGCCAAACGGAAAAGACAAGACCGGATTGAATTTACATCAACAACGCAGTTACTTTATATCATCACGAAAACGAGGTCACTAGGCTCCAGTCCTCAGGTCCATTGAGCACTAAACACAAAGACTCCACGACTAATTTATAATCTATTTAATCTGTGCCGAGGAAATTACACTTGAAAAGAAAAGCAATGTCTTGTTACCGCAAAATGTAACACTGCCAGGATGAGCTGGTCCTTCGTCTCCATAGTCATACAGAAATGCCGGGAACACTTTATATCCGATAAGGTACAAACATGAGGTGAAAAAGCTTTCCGCAATTTATTTCAAACCATATAATTAACAGGAGTATTAAAGTAAGTCTATCTTTGAAGGCAAGATACCATGTAATAGATCATTTTCACAAGCCACCATTGTAGAAGAAGCAAGTGCATTATGGTAATTCACGAGCTATCATTATGGAGCAGACCAGTGCATTGTGGGGCATGTTGATTGCCTGAAGCAATGGAGAGACTGGGTTATTTTTAATGTGACTCTAATAGTTACTCATACATAATACTAGTAAACAGGTCGTATAGGAAAGATTTACTCGGATAAATGATCATACTACCCAGAAATGCTATACTGCTATTCCTTCACTTGTAACTTGGATATATTTGAAGATGACATGATCTTCGAAATTTTACTCAACGTTGTTTTACCCTCATTGCAAATTGCATTGTGTGAGAAATGCATAGCTTATTCGACAGTAGATTCTAGTGCTCTGTTGTTCTATGATTTATGAGGTAATGTTTTTAAATGTTTTCTTAGCAAATAATATGACTGTAGCCTTTATAAGTGAGTGTACATCATCATTAACCAGCTTACTAGATATAACTATGGTTTTGTGTGCTTCTTCAGCTTATTTCAAGCATACCTACTATATAATGAATACTAAAGAAATCTGAACATTAAACATAGGCAAAGAAATAGGTACACTCAAAGAAATAAGTAACAGTTGCAAGTAAACTTGCTAAAAGCAGATTCCTTCTATTTAAAAGTAATTTCTAAGCGCACGTAATGTAAAAAATACCAATGTATACAGTATATAGTATTTAAGCGTAATATTTATATCTATACGAAAAAATATATTTGTACGTATGTAATATTAAACGCACGTGAAGCAATAAACAAATATTACTATCTTCTATGAAGCTGCTATTTTGTAAGTTTTTAATGAGTTAGTGCAGCTACTTTGTGTCCCAGTTAGTCGCAACGGAAAGATTAAACATGTGCAGAGGCTGTAATATGACTGAGAAGTCTGATGAGTCCATGATATGATATTGTTATCGACAGGAAGCAGAATCGGAGGACACAAAGTAGGGGACTTGTGCTCCGCCATTACGCGATTGAATCACGCAAAAGTTCCAAGTTTGCATAATGAATGACTGAGAAGACTGTCAAATGAGTCCATGATATGATATTGTTGTCGATAGGAAGGAGATTCGAAGGACATCTAGATGTGCCGGAATCGGCTTCTTGTGACCCTTAGAGACTCTTCTTGTTTTTAATCGGCGTTCCTTATCTCCTGGTGTAGATCTGCATGATGGGGTTTCCTGTGCGATGCTATTTTTCATCTTGTATATAACAAGATCATTCTGTATAACAACGTGACTTCCGAAATACACATTTAATTGAAAGTAGATATAGCGCCTGTTCTTTGACTCCTTGCATGACGGGGCAACTTGATATTAATATAACTTGAGGAAAGATTAACTAGAAACACACCTGTGTTTACAGATTGTTGATTTTACGGCATAGTCACAACCTATTAATAGTTGCGTGACTCACGTTCTTTGCTTTTGAAGCTAACTTAAAAAATAAACCGTTTAGTAAATTAATAAAAATGGTAATTTTGGGTCCAATTCCTGCGCAAAACTGTCAAAATCTCGCACAAATAGATGGTATTACGTCTGCATAGTGTGTTTAAATTGTGCCAACGAGTGATGAAATTCGTCTACACCACGGTTGGTGCCAGTTGACATCAAGCACAACAGAAAGAAAATGACATAATTTATATCCCCGACCAATCAATGTAATTAATGGTTACGTAGCCGTGAGTCAGGAGGACAATAGCGAACTGAACTGCGATTTAGCAGTGCACACTGCACAAGAATCATTGTTCTCTGCTCCTGCTAAGCCTACTATTGCGAGACAATCGTCAAGCTACCACGGTCAGCAAAGTAGATATATAGCCATTCAATGCTCTTCTGAAATATTGCTAGGTGATTTAGATCAGCTACTTTTCTAAAGCGAATTACGTCGTGTTACTGATGACACAAAATAAGGCAGACTATATAATAATTGCCAACGCTCAAATCCACTTCTACCCCTTCTATACAATAAATCGCATGCTGCGGCATTACTCATACTTCAAGCTCAAGGAGTCTTCTGATCAGTCTCTCAACGTGGTCGTGTATAAGCAGTCTAATGGTTACCATGGTGATTCTTGTAGCGAGAGGGACTTCTTCTTCTGTCATCTCAATCGCTACTCTCACTTGACCATGGCCTTTGCAGCTGGCAGCTTCGTTTTGTCATCACCTATATATAGATGCGAAACATTGTAATCCGTTATCGGCCATAACGCTATATGAATATCAAGAAAGTTTTTAATACATCAAAAGCATAACAACGAAGCCACTTGATACGATTGACCAGAATCCTTCATGACTAACATTATAATCGAATTAAAAATACGCCTGTGTTGCACATATTGCAATCACTCCACAGCATTAACTGACCGTAGACAATGATCTTCTTTTGAATAAAATCAAGCTAATCGATATTTTGAAGGTCACCTTAAAGTAATCTTTCACGGTCTGTCTGGGATAAACTTAGGGCTACAAGGTGTGTTTGAGACAGAGATATACAATTGAATAAGATTGTAGAAAGTCACAGCGATCCTCATAGTAATATGATTTGCTCTTAATAGATGCGTTTTGTTATCAACCTCTTAGTCATCGAAATAACATTTTGTGAGATATATTGACAGTTGCGGAACATGGAAAAACAAGTTCCTCGGCATAGTTCTACAACCTGCTACAGATCTTTTCAACAATTCATCTACTTCCGAAAGGTCTCCATTCAACACCGGCTTCAGGAAGGGTAGAAAATGATCTGTAATTGTGGAACTGCTCTGGCGGGGCATTGAAAGCGTCAGATATTTTTAATGTTACAAATACACGACAATAATAAGCTCACAAATTCAAACAGTGTAAGTTTCATATAATGTATCTCAGCCTTGTGGAACATTGTACTCAGTATACCGATAGTTGAAATTGCAACAAAGCGTTGTGGTCATACCATGAGTGAACATTACTTGAATTGCATGCGTTTCTTTGTGTTATCAGCTGTTGCTCCCAGTCGCTTCGTTTGACTTTCCTGAGACAGTGAGACTTCCGATGGAATTATTCTTCTCAAGTCGCAGCATTGACAACATCGCCTCTCGAACGTCACTCATTTTCCAGCAATAAATCAATGGATTTAGTAAGGAATTTCCCATAAAGAAGTACAGTGTACTTGGAAAATAATAGTACTTGAATGTAGAATTAGGATATGCGCTTTGAACAACCAGCGCGGACATATAGGGAAAGAAACAGACACACAATGCCAACATAATCAGCGCCACCATTTTCCCGATGTTTCTATCTCTTTCTTGCTGTCTGTCGACATTGCTTTGGGAGTGAATCCGCATATTGGATCTGTCTAGTGCACGGAGCCGCTTTGAGAGCATGAATGAACGAACGTGGACATACATGCTGAATGGAAGCAAGATAATCAGCAACATACCACACGTCGCTCGAAATAAGATCTTATTACCAGTGGTGGTGTTCACCGTTCCGATTGTGACGCACACGACAAAGCTCAGAGCCATAACTTGGATTATTCTGTGTTTGTTGTGCGATAGCTTATGATAGAAGAATGGTTGGAATATTGCCAGATATCTGTCCATGGCTATCATGATAAGCCCACATAGTGTTGACAGCAATACAGAGAGAGCTACTGCTGTTGAGAAGCGAAGCCCGAAGCAATGTTTTCTTGGCTGTTGAACCAAGTACATATAAGCGCAACTTGGCTCCACCAGTAATCCCGTCAACATATCAGTAATCGCCAGTCCACAGATGAATGTATTGCACGTTGTATGGAGTTTCTTAGTCCTCGCAATGGTGATGATAACGAGTGCATTAAGACTCGCAGTAGGCAAAGCCATAGTAATCGAGAGTACTGCGAAAAATATCTTGGCTTCTGTAGGGAAAGCAAATAGGCTCATTGCATCAATAACTTCTTGGCAACCCGTTGAAAATAAGTGCGTTAATTGTGATGTGTCGTTACTGTCCATATCACAGGACCTGATGCATTTCATGGTGAATATAAAGAAATATACCGTAGATGCTTATTCATCGTAGTTCCCTTGATGAATAGTAATTTGTACTGTCCTACCAACCATATTGCCCGACCTGATCGTCTGACTGCCTGCCTAATACAACAGAAAGGGAAACATTCATTGTCTCGTTTGTCCTCACAATAATGACACATCATGCCACATAAATGCGTTCAGTAGATTGATAAATATCAGTTTTCTGTAAATTGCATAAACTCGCCTGCGGTGGTTCAGAGATTGAAATTGTGTCCAAAACATTCGCCTCGCTCAAACGGAGCATCGTCAGTGAGAGAAATCCAAATCATCAGTATCGTCATCATCATTCATTCTGTAAAACCAATAAGCTGCAACAGCTTTTTTCATGGTGCAGATACAAATAGATACAGAATGATATTACAATGTATTGATATAAAAACGTTACTAATATACCTTTTTTAATGTTAGTAATAATAAAGTGTTAATGCTACTGCAGATACTTTCTGATTCGCCCTGCAAGCAACCGTCTTCATAAGCGAGGGTAGACCGTTCCAATCTCATTTTTGGAATGCACAATAAAAACTTGCGTCACAAATGCTTTATAATTATTAGTTATAAGTTGTCAAGAAAGAGTCAATTATTCCCGTTACTCTGAGTTTCAAGCAGGGAATCCATCCATGTGCCTATTGAGAGATCACAGGTCGCTTCGGATCTCAGCTCTGGCTCTTTGGGTAACGCCCTTCAAATCTTGCCTCGTACATCAAACCCTCCCCCAATCGAGGTTTGCTGGTTCATCCTCTAGATTTCCCCGTGAACAGAAGTATGTTTAATATTTTATAACAAACGCAGGATTATTATTGTTAAGTAGACAAAATTACTGACAATAGCTATGCCGCATACTGCACATGGCTACGAATATACCCGACTCTAAAGCGAATAACTTTAAATGCTGCGGCATAACTCAAAGCGCTTGCACTACAAGGGAAAAGACGCTGCTTAAAGATCGAAGTCGTAAGACGAAAATTGGATTTTTTTTATGGCAGCCGGCATTATTATCCAAATCATATCATGCATTTGGGCACCGATTGAGCAAAAGAAAACGACACATAAAGCAAATCCCCAGAATCCAACACCAATAGAGAGTGCTTGCAGGAATCAGCATCCTACATTGGCAATGATCCAATCATGGACCATTATCGGCTTGCCTTAGCAACAGGCGTCGCCATGTCGCGTAGGCATTGAAGGGAGCATTGTACGCATGATTCTCAGCCACAAAATATCAAATTGTTTGTACTGTATCGTAAAATGAAATCGCACGCTAAAATTATCATCAAGTTAAAAACGATTGCTTCTGACAAGGATAGCTATGGAAGAAATTATGTGGAATCATGGCTACGAAATATATTTGAACACAATATATACGTTCAGATTATTGTTTGATGCCAATATGTTGTCATAGAGATAACACAACGCATTGACGGTCAATGAACGTGCCCACTAACTTTGAATGCAATAGAAATGCGTGGCGATCTATTGAATTGAACCCGCAAAGGTTTGCTGATTGCAAGGGCAATCTTACAGCTATGACGTTCACGCGTCACGCATCAAACAAACTGATTCCGTCTATTGCAATGAAGGAGAAGGAATAGCGTAAGCGCGTAAGCTTGGTTGGCCAATTGCCATGCACAAGACATGGGTAAAATAAAAGAATTTGAAATTACATGCCAGACCATCGCGAACATAAATAGCAAATACTACCAGTGTGTAAGATTTGACAATAAAACGTTCTACTAATAGCAAAACGCAATCAATGCCATGGAAGTGCACTAATAATCCACTGTGAATGGAACTAAATAGCAGCATGTCGAACAGGCATTTGCTGGGAAATGTGTTTTGACATACTGTTTTGTTAGCATTTGTAGCTGATTAACGGATATCTCATCAACAGTAACACATACTAACTGTGGTACTCAGCTAACAGTTTAAAGCAGCCAAAAGCAATCAAAACAAAGTGATTTTCGTTACTCTCTTCTGCACGTAGATTGATGTAAAATTTGCATCAAGCACCTTATAATTTCTATGGTCAGATATTTACAAATTGGTTCATCTTCTATCTATAGCTGTCTGAATAACTGCGAGTTAGCCACATTCTAATCGTTTGATGTATAGTGTTCTACTCGGGGACAGACATCTTTGTTGAGTTTTCTTCGACGCCATGATTGCTATGACTCTTGACCGAAGCTTCGATTGAGACATCAGAGAAGAACATTTTAGCAATCGCTCTCCTGATCTCTCTCATTTTCCAGCAATAAATCAAAGGGTTCAAAAGTGAGTTGATCATGAGTAGAACGGTTGCAGATGGATAAAAGTAGTTCGTAACCGTTCTTCCCCTATATACAGTTGTTAGAACGAGACCCCCAAGAAAAGGGAACAGACAAACGCATAAAGCAACCAACATTATTGCCACCATCCGACCGATTCTTCGATTTTTTTCGTCGTATTTTTCTCGCGGCTTTGCCCTTTGCTGTTTTCTGTCCGTTTTACGTATATGCTTTGACAGGTAGTACGAACGCGTGTGCACGTAGAAACTCCAGATCAGCGTGATAGCCAACATGATCGTTGCTGTAACATTAAAGAGCATCTTCTTTGGTGTGAATAGACTCGCACCGCTAACGCAGAAGCAAAGGATCAGCTCAACGGCGACGATTTTGATCAGCTTTCCTTTCCTATCTGTTATCTTGCGATAGAGAAACGGACGGAATATTGCCAGGTAGCGATCTGTTGCTATCAAGGTCATGCTGCTGAATGTAGCTAGCATTGTACCAAGGGCAAAGATAGTGCTGATGTTCACTACATTGCAATGCTCTTGGACATTGTCCACCAAATAGATCGAAGCAAAGCTGGGTAACAGAATAACAGCTGTCAAAAAGTCCGTGACAGCAAGTCCACCTAGCAATGTATTCGATGTAGTCTGGAGTCGTTTGTTGTGTACTATGGTGGCAAGAACTAATGCATTGAGTAAAGCAGTTGGAACGGCTAGAAGTAACGCGATTATTCCCACTGTGTATCTCACTTCTTTCGGGAACACAATCACTGCCAAAGCCTCCAATGAGCTTGTACAACTTTCTTCCCAAAAGCTCTCGCCAGTAGTGAATTGAGAGCCTGTAGTATTGTTCATTATGACGCTGTACAAGTACTGATCCAATGAGCTGAAAAGTAATGCGAGCTATATGTGCGTGTCCATAATCTAGCTCTAAATTCTGCACTGTTGCCAGCACTCGCAATCGAATTGATATGTGGCTGCCTTGAATATTTTAAGAAGATAAAGAATGACAAGCGTCCGATCGATTGTGATCACCTTTCCGCTCCACTCATGCGTCAACAACGGGTGATATTTGCCATTACAGATGCACTATTTAATTTGTTATCGCAACTGGTCTTTGCACGACTGTCAGTCGACTCCGGGAAACGTGCAGCATAATATTAGGTTAAGGAAATAAACCTCACAATAAAATCCCTTAAATTTTAAACTGACTCCTCTTTTAACTACGAGACTATACTGTGGAACGCTTCTGATATTTGGCGCATGACACATTGAATCACAATGGAGTCAAATCACATAACTCTGACCCAATCTCAGATCCATCTCAAGAGACAGTGTAAATCAAATAAAAGCAATGAATAATTTACAAAGTTCCTTAGATTTCAACCAAAAATGGTGCTACTATAGAAAAGTAATGACGTAGTGTTACCTAGTTTGACATCAGAGGCATGGATAAACATGTTATTGTAAGAGAAGTTATCTGTAAGGTAGTTTTGTGTTTTTTTCTGTCCCGAATGTACAAAACGTGATTAGATTTACATTGATTGTAAAAAGTTCGTGCTCCACGTGGAGATCTCGAGAAATAACATTTACTTTGTCACGCGAAAACATTCTCACGGAAAGAAACCATTGAAGTATTTTTCCAAATGCTGGTAAGTATATTGCAATTGCTCTGCTATCAATAGTCCATTTATAACAATCAAACTCTATATTCGTAATTATATTCACAAATCCGTGAGTGCACCCATCTCCTGCGAGTAGAGCGATAAGGGATGGTCGAAACGTTGAAGAATGACTTATTGTTCTATTGCTCTCATAATGACAACAATTATTTGTATAGGACTGGAACGATCAAAAATAGCATCGTTGTTCTATTTTTACCGAAATTGTGAAGAAGGCGTAAGGTATTGTACTTGGCTTCCGCTATAGCCACAATGCCGGTCATATAATAGAATAATTACAAACAAATATTACGTTCCGCGATCTTGCTCTCGAAGCTCTGTCCCTCATTGCGACCTATCAAGGCTACATCAATGAAATTCGAGAAATGATTCTGTGGAGTATTTGAAATACCTCTAACAGTTTTTTCTAGGCAAACATAGTACCTATCAACAGCTAATACTAGTAAAACTGTAAATATTAATGTGTACTGTATGCCATAAGGAATTTGCCACAAGAAGGAAGGAGAAATGTAAAATTACACAGCCAGAAATAGTCTGTATATTTATAGATGGAATTTCCTTCCAAAAATAGCTCTTTAAAATTATTTCGAGAAAGTGGAACATCGTTCTCCCTACATCAATCAATATTCGATATTATTACATATTATCAGAGCATGATGTCAGTGTTTGTATGACTTAAATACATAGAGACAATGAACCCCAGAAGCTAATACTCAGCTGAGGAGAGAATGCTCAGCTAGGCGCTCATTGTTACGGAGAAAAATTCGTGCCCAGGAAATCTCATAATGATTGATCCAAGGTGGATTGATCCATCTAGTTGAGCTGGGTTTGTGACAAACAAAGAAGCCTAGGCAATTTGCGTACGGATCATTCGATTGTCTGGCATCCTGCGTGGTATTCTGTAAGAAGAATTGCCTGCAGAGCAGTCTGCCATCACGTACATTTATAGCCTTACCAAATCATATGAAAAGCTATTCCCTTATGCCAAGAGAATTATTAGGGCGTCTCGTGAGGCAGGAAATAGATTGGTCCTGCGATTCGCTCAATTTACAATCTGTCGTACATCTGACGATTCCCGCCCTGCTGCAGTATAATATATGTTGTTACGTCAATGGACCAAGCGCAGTCCCAATGCATGACGGGATACACTTGTTTTAGGCACGTGGATTTGAGTTGAAATATGCTTATTTTGACAGCCAAGAACAATCCTTGAATTTGACCATCATTGAAAAGAGTACGACTGATTGCGTTTCAAACAAAACATTTTCCTGGCGTCTTCACCCGTGGCAGAGGTCAACTCCTTTATATAGCGACATGCAAGGGCGTTTTGTCTGCTGAAATCAGCTCCATCTACTAATTCCCAACAAGATGCGGGGGTTGTACTGCCTTTCACTTCTCCCCTCTCGATGATGATTCTTGCCAATGTTGGCTTCAGAATGTTTGAAATCTTTCAAGAGATAAGCTATTCCAGAACTACATCGTAATAATTTAGAGCCTATCAATCATTCAATCTACGATGCACTGAATTCTCTTTCCAACTTGGAATCGCATAAATATATTCCTTAAACTATACAGTACGAGATTCTATGAAATAATTCAAGTAAAAAGGGCCAAGTGTGCTCTACCATATTTTTATATGGTGGTCTGCATGGTAGACTTTGAATTCTCGTTTGCAAGAGAGTAAGTAAGACGAGCCTCTCACACAGCATCGTTGCGAGACTGTCATGCGCCTCTCATTTTAGAGCCTTCTACAGACAGACACGGAATAATACCCTGCGCATTGTCATCACGCGCTGTAAGGAGCAATGCATCCTATCGAAGGATTATCAACCTGGACTGCAGGAGCATCTTGTGAGAGTAATGAACCAATTGCACAAATCATTGGATATTTCCATACACAATATCACATCATCATCACCATTTTACACATGTTAGTAATCTACTTCGTTTACAAGAGCTCTTGCGCGTTTCAACAAATATTGTCGATCAAATTGTACTTTGAATTTCAGAATTCTGATCAGCTGTTCTGCTTTGCGATTGATCTATTGAATTTGAGGGGACAATCATGCGAGTAATTGCCATTCTTATTGCACGCATTTTCCAACAATATATGATTGGGTTCCATAGCGAATTCGACATCAAGAGAATGTTTGATCCAAGGTAATAATATTTAGCGATTTTATCTTCACCGTAGAAATTCTGCAGAGCGATGCCAACAAGAACAGGACAAAAGCAAATACAGAGCGCAAGTAGCATGAAACCAACCATTTGACCAATCCGTTGGTTCTCTTTTTGAATTCTATCTTGGCTATTGACAGCAGCTTGCTGGTGGTCCCTTTTCCGTATACGCTTTGAGAGGAGATACGAACGGGAGTGAACGTAAGTACTCCATCCAAGCGTACCTAGCAATAAAATTGTGGCCATTACATTGTAAGGAATCTTTCCTGGAACAAACATGCTGATCACGCCTATAATCAACGAAAATAAGAAGCAAACTGCGATAATCTTCACTAGATTCCTCTTCCTTCCAGCCATTTTGTGATAGAGAAACGGACGAAATATTGCCAGATATCTATCAGTTGCGATCAAGATCATTCCGAATAATGTTGCCAATACCGTAGAAAGAGCAATTGTAGTCATTCCATTCACAATCGAGCAATGTTGACGAGGATTTCTCATGAAGAGAAGGGATGCTAAAGAGGGAAAAACAATAACAGCCGTAGTGAGGTCTGTGACGGCAAGCCCACCGAGTAGTACATTTGCTGCTGTCCTCAGCTTCTTTCGACGAATGATCACTGTGATTACAAGTGCATTTAAAGCAGCCATGGGTAAAGCGATGACTAAACAAAAAACACCGATAATTATCTTTGAATCTCTTCCCACCACTAGCACGGCCATCGCTTCCAACGCTTCGATACAGTTTTTAGTGAGCATATCATTTTCCTCCTTGCTCATTCCACCAGTCCCATTGCTCATTTCGATTGTATTGTAACTATACGAGTCTACAATCTTTTGGTCTGCTTCTAACTCACCTACGCAATGCCAATGAAAGGGTGGCATGAATGATGGGTGTTTGTTACGCAAGCCAAGCAGCAACGTGATTAAATAACACCGTCATTCAACATCCTTCTGATATAGGGACCAGTGAGGATGGCTTTTAATAACCTTGGACGGGGACAATCGTATCATTGAAGCCTAAATAGATTCGGATATTCCGTTGAACAACTATAGACAGAACTTGATATTGTACTACTTATATGTAAAGGAAATGTGGATGCTAACACGTCCCCTATTTGAAATGCGTTGACGTAATGTTGAAGAAAACAGAATCCTGTTATTCAACCATCAGAGTGGCCATGGAAACACCCCGCACGTAAAACAAAGGCTATCGTTTGCATATCATTGCGATTCAATTCGTTGTCTATTTTATCAGCACAGATTCGACACTGGGAGAAAATGGCTGCTAGACTCGAATTGGTTCAGGTAGCTGTGGTTTCCTTCGATTTAATATTTAACAATAGAGTGTCCAGTAATAGTGTATTCACGTACAGTATGTTCAACTAGTGTTTAATGCTTTATGTTTAACTGTAGAATGTCCTGTAGTTTGTTATCTGTAAATGTAGTTTGTATTTTCTGTATTATTCGTCTCAATGTAAACGAGCAACGCTGTTCATATTAACTACGAAATCAAATAAGATATACACACACATACTTAAAAATTATTATGCTCTGTATAAGAACTTCCCAGTAAACACAAGACGTCATTACGGCTTACCTCTGACGTCCAAACGTCGTAAGAGCGTCCATGGGACGTTCTAAGACGTCTTGTGCCTGTTGGGTTGTAGCTTTCTCAAGTATCAATTTTCTTAAAATAAGACATGCGCATTTGGTATGAGGAAGAACAATGGCAATCTTCATATTTGGCTTACAACGTGGACAGGTAATCTTGTATAGTACTTGACTTAATTAGGAATACTTGACTATATTCAGTATGTTAAGAACATATGTTAAGCCATCATTGAAGACCAAGACATATCATATTCTTCTTGGTTGATCTTGTTTGGCAAGTCTGAAAAAGCATCATCTACGAACAGATTCCCTCCAGAATTTTACAAGGATTTATAGATATTAACATAAATCGTTTGTTTACACTTTATTCTTATGGAAGACTTGATCATTAACGTTGCAGAACTGGGAACTCACATCATCAATGTTTGTAGAATAGCTAATTAGAGCCATTGAAACGATCATTCACTATCGTCCGTTAGCAAGAGTTCAGCATTTGATCCTTACAAGTGACATTCCTTGGTCAATGATATTTATCGCAATTCTTCTTAATAATAATTTTAATTAATGTAAATGGTAAACTATATCAGTAAGCTATAATTATATCGTTCTGATTTTCAGAGAATGACACTTGAATTCTGCATCCATTTTATATGTAAGGCTACTCCGTAGCAAACAGGATGACTTCAACTGTCATCACAAAAAAGATTGCACGTAAACTTCCGTAATACTAGTAGATCAATATACAGTATTATAGAAGTTTGAAGATCTTGCGGTTAAGCCTATACGGGAAGAAAGAAGAGGACTACAGAATTTGTTTTGCTTTTCAAACGACACTTCAATTCTAGAACAGTATTTAAGAACTTTATAAATTTTCCCTACAGAAATCCTGTGAACCCAATACTCACATGCAACAGCTCATCAAAGACAAATGTTGATGCTACATTACATCTTCAACAACCTAGTCTCTGCATGAAAAGACAAAATTAGTAACACGAACAATCAAGTTATACGAAATTCAAGTGATAAACTAATTTAGCACATAAAGAGATAAAAGGGAAGACCCAGTCCACTTCACACAATATTTTAGACGACAGTGCTCGCCAATGAACTGCACGTAAGAGTTTGAATCAATTTCACAAGATAGTCCAAGTTTCTTAGTAGTCGATTCCAAATACTGCAGGCATGTAGGCACGCAATCTCTTTGTTT
>OFHS01001472.1:0-22596 GCA_900245855.1 Calvadosia cruxmelitensis
TCAAGTAGGATAATTTATATATAGAACAGTTAACTATTTTTTGTATTGCGTTGTATGAAGTGAAAACGAACTAGCGGGCAAGTGATATGCCGCATCAAATTCTGCTCTCGTCTTGTCTCGGAACTTTGTAGTCTTGTCAGGTTTGGGTACAAGGGAGGAAGGGTGTTTGATGATTTCAAGCTTCGATGATATTTCACTATTGTCGCGTGCCGTGCAATCTCAAAGCCATGAAGGCAACCAGCGGGGTAATGATGGCTGTGGGTAATTTGGATTTGTGGTTTTTGTTACTAATTGGGCTTCGTTAAACAAATGCACAGTGCACGCGAGTTTCGAGATCACGTATCTGGCTGCCGTCAGAGCAGGAAAGAGGGGCGGGAAAGCTTGATTGAATGAGGGTCGCCCTTTGCCAAATCTTGTCGTTGTTTCACGGGCAATTAACGTTCTACGGTTACCAAGGGCAACGCATGAATGGGTACACTTCTCTGGTCACGCTCCCCTGGGGTCATTTGTGGCTTTAGTAAAGAGGCCACACCTGATTTCAATAAGGCTAACGTTTGAATGCGACTCCTTGAGAGCGCAAACAGCACTGGATGACAAAGCTTGATGAAAGGAGTTATTCCCGTGTTTACGAAAGCTCGACTTTCCCAGCCACGCCAGCACTAACCGTCTGTGAGGTCGGCTTGCAATCGAACAAATAACTGAAGTCAACGTGTAAACATGACATTTTCACTTCACAAGTCCCATTCAATGAAGACAGATAATTTTAAGAGTGACTCACTATTGTTTTTCAAACGTTTAGATGATTTTGGAATGTTAGATGATTACCCATCTAATGAATCCAATTTCGGGAATGCGTTTAGAAAATCAAGGCAAATAAAATGTATTTGGTAAAACGTTTTGGCAGCTATCCAAAAATCGAATCTCTCTAAATAGTTTTCCTTTCCTTCACATATCTCATAAACCTGTCCTTTTGATTACTCTCAAATCAATGTTTTTATTATCCACTGATTTTTGCGGATGTTCTGCAACGCCCTCAAGACAGAAGCAGTCTCCCGGTCTGCTTTACACTGATTTGTGACCTTTTGAATTTAGACATTACGTTAATTTCCTGAGGTTTCGATAATTTAACTCGGCGTAATCTCAAACATCCTTTTTGCAACAGTCATATAATCGTATGCAACTTTAGATCTCTGACATATTTTCTACTCGCCGTCTTTCGGGTATGCTACGATGACAACTTTTTCCCAGCCGAAATTTGAATGAATTTCTCATCAATGAAAAGAAAGATTGACGTCATAACGGACATCCATTTTGAGATGATTGCTCCCTGTCGTGGTATTGTTGGCGAATCTTATGTAGTCCTAATTGAGTGTTCTTCTTTCTGGCATGAGAACATTCTCAAGTCGAAGCTCGCAAGACACTCCTGTAGCCGGCTCTTTAACATCTCAGCGAAATTGAGAAGGCACCACAACCCAGTCCACCATCTGGCACTGCCCCTGAATTCTCTAGCCTGCAGACAGAATTTTACAATCGATGGATTTCCCTTGTCACTAATTCAATCAATGAAGTGGAGCTGGTCCAAGTGTTTGTTGTACACATTTTAGAATACATATCTGTTTGCCCCGGTTCATTTCATCTTTGAATTTACAGTTGCGGTGGTAAATTTAAATCAATTTTCTTGGACTTTAATAATTGAAGGTCTCACTTTAAAATTCACATGTGAAAAAATACCACAACGCATTTTGCCTCGTATGAGTAGCTTTATAATGATTCACGCCATATACTAAAAAGTGCAAACATCTTTCTCAATGGATTGGCCAATTGAAGAAAAGTTGATATCAGACGAAAGTGGGAAGATGCTTCCCCCCAGTCTACCCCCTGGCACTGTCTCTGAGTTCTCTAGACCATACACACAAGTGACACAACCGTACAATCAATGGATTTCCCTTCTCAATTATTCAATCAAAGAAGTAGAGTTGTTCTAAGCGTTTGTTGTAGACATAAAGCGTAAGCAGTATGCTTAATTCTATTTCGAGGCAGTGGACGTGAGAGTGAGGTTGAGCGCGAATATTGTTTCGTTTTGAAACTTCTCAAAATGGCGACCAATGTTGTCTCTGTCGATTCTTTTGAGGAGTGGGCCAAACGACTCGGCTATACAGCAATAGAAGACGGATCGAAAGAATCCAAAATTGATCCGAGTTTCATTTGTCGAAGGTGAGTGTTCAGCTGACTATGAAAATGTTGTAACATGTGAAAGGAACAGAAATCATTTAGGACCTAGTCAAAGACTCAAAGTCAAATAGGCTACGCCGCTACGCTCTACTGGCTCTAGTCAATCAGCAAATGCATATAACAATCAAACAATTTAACGACACACTCTTCAATATTGCTATTTATGGCCTTTCACACTCTTCAATATTGCTATTTTTATGACTTTTTTCACTCTCCAATATTGCTATTTTAGGACTTTTCACATTCTTCAATATTGCTATTTTATGACATTTTACACTCTCCAATATTGCTATTTTTATTACTTAAAAATTAATAAATTTATAATTGATCCTTGTCATTGTCTTCCTTGTAGGTTGAGTGTTGAGCCCTTGGCAAGCTTTTGGCGTTTTGTGCAAGACCAAATGGATAGCAGGAAGTATGAATTATTCAATTTAGAACGTTTCTGGAATTTGGAAGCTTAATGCCATGCTTGTTCTATTTAAAAATACCTCCAAGTATGTAGAACAATAGTCTGACCGTAAGAGGCACCGCCATTATGAGGCGATGGGTGGCTCCTTCTGTTCTTCCGCCATCTTGCATGTTCTTTCGATGAGACTCAGTTCGTCTGTGATTACAGTTGTCGTCTCTCGCCTTTATCCCATTTGTTGTCCTTTTCTACAAAGTACGAGTGGCATGCTGACAAATTTCTCCGAGTTTGAATGGAAAATGAGGCTTACGTAAAAATATCTGTAGGAGATGAAGTTGGAGGCTTTAGCACTCCATCACATATTTTGATAGACATGTGGCTGGTCCCATGACTGGAAGTGATGGCAAAGTTCCAGAAGTACATATGGTCGTTGGTGCCAGAGCTCTATGTCATGAGATACAGCGTAGAATACAAAACAGATGGAGTTGTTGACACGACGAAGTACAGACAGTAAAGAGGATGCATACAGGGTGACACAGTTACATATTCTTACAATCGCATGAATATCAACTTCAAGTTCACAATGATCATGCTTCAGCCACTGCATATTCATTTTATAGGATGTATTTCAAGGGCGTCAATCCTATTGACAGGTCTATGGCCTGATCTTACTTTTATTACTTAGATACGGCCTGATCTTACTTTTATTACTTAGATACGGCCTGATCTTACTTAATTACTTAGACTTCAATCATCTGGCATGTTTTTAGGCTTTCAGCTGACGATGACCAAGCATCAAGGATTCAAAGTCTCATTCACAAAAGAGATGAGTTGAAATCTCAATGTGTGAATTCAAAAGGAAAATTGGAAACATTACGTCGAGATTTTGCGTCAACACAGCAAGAAGTGTTAAATTCAGGTTGGTTGTGTTGTGGATTACCGAGCAGGTTTAGACCTACTGAGGATTATATATAGAATCTTTAACAGAACGGGTGTCGATTTAGTGCAGTCTGTCTAGATACCTAAACTGAACCAAGTTATACAGGCCTTTTTGAAGGTAGCATTTGTTTACAGGGTAATTTTGATGGAAAAATTGTTGGAAACCGAAATTGTTTATCATAGAAAACGTGACGCGCCTTGAGAGTCAAACTCACGACCTTTGGATTGCCGGTCCATTGCTCTGCCGTTAAGCTAGACGCACCCGTGTTAATCTGCATGGACAGATCCTCCTTTTATATCAGCTGCGTGTGAGCCTTGTTACGACGTCTTGTACCGGCCCTTTTGGTAACATGACTGCCTTTCCTTTTATGAGCCACTATGAGTAGCTTTGTAGAGTGTCTAATGTAAACCATACACTCTCCAACTAAAATGTGCTTTTGAAATCTGGTTCTGCTGCTGCTTAAATCCAAACCTATGATGTTTATCCGATGTTTGTAATTAGTGTAAATACATTGAAACCGGTCTGTCTATAACGGTCATCTTTGGGACCTGAGAAAAATGACCTTTATAGACAGGTGGCCTTTCTGTCCAGGTTCACTTCTATAGAAAGTATCATTTTCGGGTTACGAAGAGCGGCCTTTATACACAGGTGGCTGCTCTATAGAGGTGACCGTTAATACAGGTTTGACTGTAACGTCATTGTAAGTAAGTCGCCATACCATGCTCTAATCACTCCCTTTGGTGTCTGTCTGTCGTTATGTCAAGCTGTCCTATTGCTGCATCCGTTACACAAAGTTCTGGCTACCAGACACTGTTTCAATATCTCTTGTTTGTCATCCTGCTATTTACAAATCTATTCATTCTCATCTGTCATCACGAGAGCGCACGACTCGTTGCTTGGCTAATGCTCATACAATGACAAAACCTTCACATGCTGTATCCTTTCCACCATATAATCTGTAAGATTCGATTGACAAAGGCAGTTATAAAAAGTTATTGATTAATCACACAAGATATGTAGTCCAAGAAAACATACTGCCAGGTCAACGCTTGCATTACAGTGAAACCTGTCTATAAAGATCCCCTCTGAGACCTGAGAAAAATGACCTTTATGGACAGGTGGCCTTTCTGTCCAGGTTGACTTCTATAAAAAATGTCATGTTGGGGTTACGAAGAATGACAGCTGGCTACAGCCACGAACACATATACAGCTGGATGCTCTACAGATTACAGTGAACAAATCAGAACAAGAACTTAGCAGACACGAGAGAGCCCTGCTGGCACAGCTGCAATCAGGTCATTGCAGGTTGCTGGCTTCCTACCAGCACAGATTGGATCCAGCGCGGCAGAACCTCTTCGACGCCTGCCAAGTTGGGCCTCATGATGTCCAACATTTGTTTCACTGGCTCGGCAAACAACAACTACTACAGAGGTGGCTGCTAATATAGGTGTGACTGTGTATGCATTTTTATTCTGATCTGATTCAAAACTGTTCCCGTACTCTCGGGACACAGAAATTGAAGACATTTCTGTCATTTCATGCCGAACAGAGAATACCATTTACTGCAGACCAGAAGATGTGAATCACACTCCTTCCTGCTCCTTGCATGATCCTTGAAGCATGTGACACTGTGAATGTTCTAATGAAACTTGTGTGTTGAATCCAGCCAAGAACATTGTGGCACATAACACGGTTACTGTTAGTGATAGTACTAAGTCATAGTCGTGACATACTTATTCCAATTGATTTTCCAAAGTGTTGTTTTTGTTTTGTGACACAGAAAGCAGCAGTCAATCTCAAGCTGAAGAATGGCAAGTGGCACAAAGGCGGCTTGCTCTACTAGGGGCACACTCGCGGCAACTGGGTAAAGGTAAAGAAGTATACGAAAGCGCCATCAAGAAGGTCAATGGAAAATATAAGAAGCATGCCTCTACAAAAAGGTAGGCAGACTGTGTAAGAATGGTAAGCCAACATAAGTGGAACAGTCAGATCTCCAATATATATCAGTAATTGAATTCCCAATACTGCTAGTCGAATGCGATGGCTAGTTCTAGCGACTTGTTGTTTGCCTTTTGTCGATGTAGAAATTGAAGTGTAGATTACTTGATTCACTTCCTATGTGAACAATAATAAGGCTTTTATCTAGTCGCTTGTGGTAAGTGTGTTATTAAGATGGAATACACCAAGATAACTATAACATAAAAAAATGTATTTCCATAACGCTGATGATGACTGCCTACCTAGACGCGTGTAACTAAACTGACTAATTGAAAGGATGCAATACAACAATGGCTCTATATGAGAACATTACTGAAATTCCACAGTAAGATAAAGTAAAGCTACAATGAGCAATCCCTAACAAAAGAAACAAAACCAGGAATATGTGGTGCAAGTGGGATACGCCAACACACACCATGGACATTTGCCTTTAGTGACTGAGACTACAGTGTAACCCGCTTAAGGGAAAATCGGATAAGCGCAAGACCCGTTTATCTGCAAACAACTTGCTATGTACCAATTTTATTGCGTACAAACCCTATTAATCGATTTCTGACAAGCGCAATTCGGCTAAGAGCAAAACCCGCCTATTTGCAAATAATTTGCACTAAGAATAGATAAATATCCGCTTAAGAGCAACTACTAACAACAGTTTTCTGCATGTTTTTGTTTCACTGTCGCGCCGGATAGCGCTTTGTTTATGCAGATGACCCAAGTGGGAGTTAATAGGTCGTCGACACCTCGAATGAGCAGTAAGGATAGTAAATAAGCGTAATAACATTTTATGTATTCTCATTTGAACTGGCATAGTTTGCCATGAAGTTTGTATTTTATGTTGTGTTGCATAAACCTATTGTTTTAAATTCCTCTGTTTTCGTCAATTTCGGATACGCGCAATTTCGGTTAAGAGTAAAGGATATCGTTGGCAAATTACGTTTGTGCTTAAGCGGGTTACACTGTATAGAGGTAGACGTCACTGTGCTCTATTTATGTTTCAGATCTACTGGAAGCAGTAATGTTTATCTTGCCCATGAAGAGGTCAATGTTACAAAAGAGGCTATGCTGCAGTCAGCGTGTATGGTAAGATAATGGCATGAAGCCCATCGAATTTCAGATGATCTTGATTCTTGACATAGTGACAACACTCAGCAACAAAGACAATCTGATCAAACATTCACATGAAGAACTCTCTCTCTCTGAAGAAAAATATGAGGGACTGTATATTCTTCTTCTTCTTCTTTCAATAATACAGGCAAGCTCACATTTGAGCACTCTGCCTCTTTAAAAAAAAGCAACAATCGTGTATAATCTTACTTACATAAAAGTACAAATGTGAGTATGGCCAGCTAAGCTACATTAACGTCCAAATGGGTTTAAAAGACGAAATTGTATATCCTGCCTAATGATTTTGAAAATAAAGACTATGATTTAAAGAGCTAAAAATGTACATCTTGTGAAAGGGTTTGTGATCGAAGCTTTTAAGGCGAAATATTCACAACCTATTTTAGCGCACTGTACTTAATTACTTTTTATATGTAAGAATCTTAAGTAGTATGTTTCATGTCTTAAATGCATTGATTGATTTCGAGAAGGCTCCAAGAGAGAAACACCATAAGATTTATTGGACCTTAAGTAAGGTTGATGATGATAATGATGAATTTTATTTGGTTTATTTGCAGAAAGATCTAAAAGATGTCTGTGTTGCGGTTGGAAGTCATCTGCATGATCTCTTTGCATCAGAAAATGAACGTGAATCCAGCTCGTAAGTGTTAGAGATCTGCCTGCCGATTTTGGAGCTACATGCTAAGCAAATTTGCCATTCTTCAAACATGATCAATGCCCAATTATCCATTGTTCACTTAGATAACATCTTATTCTTATTCTCACTGGTTGAATTCCACTTGCTCAAACCTGTATCAACAGTCACGTCTATAGAGCAGCCACCTGTGTATAAAGACCACTCTTCATAACCCCAAAATGACACTTTATATAAAAATCAACCTTGACAGAAAGGTTACCTGTCTATAAAGGTCATTTTCCTCATGTCCCAATGTTGACCATTATAGACAAGTTTCACTGTATAGTGCTTTTACATATGCAATTAGATTAATGTCCCAAGTAGGTTAGTATTTCACTTACGTAGAAAGAAGGTAAATGAAGGGGCCACAGTAGTATCTGTTTCATAAAACCCTATTTTTTGTTCTCTATTTTCTCCGGGATGTTTTCTCGTAGCTAGAAATATATTGTTTAACAAATCCGTCAGTTTAATAAACCAGCCGCTACAAACTATTTGTGTTCCCAAACTTCTCCTGGGTTCTTTCTCGTAGCTACAAAGATTAGTAAAACAAGCCATATGATGCAACTAAAGCAGAGCAATCTCAAAGTGGTTATAGGCTATTAGGTGGTGGCACCTGTGTTAATTGAGTTTGATTTTAATATCTTTGTTTGATTGCTTAATGCTTATCACATACAGTCATGCTGCTTTATTCTCGTTGACTAAGGAACGAGGCAGCGTTGGATAAGAACGAAATATGGACAAAAATTGAGGTAATGGAAAGCTTATCTCTGACAGCTATCTTTGGTACCATTGACCGTAATTCGAGAGACAGTTCACATGAATCACAAGGTTGAATTAAGGGTGGCAATGCTTTGGCAATGTTTGGCATTATTAATCATCGAAGATGTTTAGCTTTGGGATTCAAATGCCTGCTGAATTACTTTCATTTATAAGAAGCAAATAATCTTATTTCCAAGGATTTGGAGAGTAACCAACTGTTGAATTTGATGTCCAACAAGTAAGTTACGCTTTGTATTGGGGGTAGTGAGGATGTCTCACCATCCTTCAGCGTTGCTACAGGGGCCAGGCAAGATTGTATTAGCCTATTACATGTCCTTTTCAACATCATTCTGGGCTGGGTGATGACTAGAGTAATCCATACTAACAATTGTATTCAGGCTAGCGACTCCTTGGCTGTCGTCGACCTAGATTTTGCTGATGATATAGCCCTTCTGCAACCGTGTTGAGGAATTCATGCAATCCTTGCTGGATCGGTTGTCTGTTGAAGCAGGGAATTTCAGTCTGAAAATAAAGCCTGCAAAACAAAATCAATGACAGTTGCCGCAATGGCCTCCTCAACACTTTCAAAGAATGGAGAGTGTATTGAAGTTGTGTCTCATTTCAAATATCTGGAATCTGTCATATCCAGTAACGACATTGCACCCCTTGAGAATGTAGTGGCTGATGCGCGGTCAGTGTGAACGTGATGTGATTATTGTGTAATCATGTGATAATAAGAATATGTAGCTGTGCCATCCTGTAATCATCCTGTTTCCCGTCTGTACTTCGTCATGTCAACAACTCCTTCTGTCCTGTATTCTACGCTGTGTCTCACGACATAGAGCTCACTAAGGCAAATTAGATTGAATTAAGTATCCATGATTGCTGTAACATCTTTTAAACTAAAAACTCTAGCAACATTCTAGTTTTTTATCCTGCCAGGAAATCTGTTTAGAAGGCCTAGTGTGTTTTTATTTCAAAATAGGTTCTAATGTCCAGCTACAATCCTGCTGAGATTTTGAGCACCCTGCGTGCGCTGTCAGAGAACTCAACGCGGCTGGTTGATGCCAAAACAAGAGACATAGACTTGGTGCGCGATGCTGCCAATCTCAGGTAATTACGGGTTTCAGCATAACAATCATCAAACATTGTGGCAAATGATCATAACGCCCATTCAAATTGTCCTCTTGTGTCTGTATCAGACTTTGATTTGATAGGATCTATTTGTCAAAAATGTTGAAGAAAAAATGTATATATTTGACAGGCAAGTACAGACTAGAAGGACTTCCAGTTATATACAGCCTCAAACGATTGACAACATTTTGAAAGATTAACATTATCTAACTTACTTTTAAATGAGCAAAGCGATTCTGTACAATTCCTGTCAGTTTGTGAGATATATATTTATGTGTCCTGCAAAAGCTATGAACTTGCAGACATAATGGTGAAGTGGAAGAGATCGATTCTCAAATAGCAAACAATGTGACCAAACCAGATCGCATTTGTCCCAATCTTTCAAAGGTGCTTTCTATAATGGCTGCTGCAGAGGATAAACGTTTCCTCTGTGTACGCAATGTTATGCTGACAGGCAAAATGAGTGAGAGAGCAGCTACATCTTGATGCTACTGAGACAAAGAAACAATTGCGCCAGGCATGGCTGACAAAAAAATGGAGTTCAGTGTTAGGTTTAATGAGAGTTAGTTAGTTTTAAGATAACCTCATTCAAGTTGAATGTTTTTTCAGGTTCAAATTTGCCTCTGGATCTCTTCAAGACATATCAGAAAAGCCAGCAGTGCTGAAAAGCGTCAGGGATTTGATTGAGGTAATTCAATAGTACACCGAAACCTGTCTATAGCAGTCACCTCTGAAAACATTCTGTTTCTACATAATTTTAAATATCACAATGACAATGGAACGGCAAGGCGACACTTTCCTTAGCACATGGACTAAATCTACAATTGAAAACACAGAAAGATTTGACAGGTATTAAACAATGAGACAGTGAAGAACGTTTTGAAGTTGATTGCGCAAACTCTACTGTTTTGGTGAGAAAAAATGTAGGGTCTCTTTGCTGCTAAACGTAAAGTCGGTTGGTGGTTCGGTCATCAGTATTGCCGCAAGAACATTGAAGACATGTTGGGTGCGGGATTCGAACCCTGGACCTTACCGACTGAGCTATCCCAACTACAGGCAGGCTGCAAGGAAATATGTTGGGTTTCTTTGAAACCGCAGAGGGATAGCTTTATTAACCATGGTTTTATTAAACAGCAATCACTGTATTTTCCTTTGACAGGAAGCTCAGAGTATGCATTTCAGACGATTCATCGAGGCAGAGAATGCCAACAACAAACAATGGAGAAAAGCAACTCAACTACGAGACATTCAAGAACAAATTGCCTCAAGCACGCTCAAAGGCTTGGTTGATGATGATCAAGCAGCTGTTGTGAAGTATGTCATAGCTGCCTGTGTGGTGAGGTGACATGGACACCTTGGTTGACGGCAAAGTGTTAATTTGCAAAGCTAGTATGACAAGGGGCGTTTAATCAGTTGAAATATTGGACAACTACAAGATACAATATAAAACAAGCGCTCCTAGACAAGGTCTTGTGCATATAAGCTGGTTGCGATTCGTACGGATTGCGATGCACAAGGATTGACTGCAAGGCATGCAATTTGTAGCTGTGTTGCAAATTACCTTGTGCGAGAAACACTGCTTACCGGGCTTATTGTTGCCTAATAATTGCATGACAACGAGGTTGGTCAGAGGGACATGAGGTACTGACAATGTCCACATGGATTTATAGCTGCGGAAGCCATGGCTTTAGTTTAACTCTACCATAAGTAATGTGTAGCCAGCATCAAAGTGTGGCCTTGCCCAAAATGGATCATCATGGAAATACGATACATTGTAGAGCACACTTACTGATGCAGTGAAACCTGTCTATAACCTCAGAAAAATGACCTGTATAGACACGTGGCCTTTCTGTCAAGTTTTATTTCTATAGAAATTGTCATTTTTGGGTATGAAGAGTGGTCTTTGTACACAGGTGGCTGTTCTTTATAGGTCGCCGCTAATACAGGCTTGACTGTAGGGGGATTCAACCGAGGTTCTATTGTCATCTGTTGCAGTCATGTGATGCGGTTAGAAGCAAGGAACAGTGGATTTCAAGCTGTGATGAGATGTCTTGAAGATGCAGTGCAGTCACTGAAGGCCCAATTAATTGAAAGGAAGCAAAGCGTGACATTGCTGCAGAAGAAATATCAGAAAATTCAAGAATTTGAAGCAATGGCGGTAAGCAGCATGAGCCAGGGACACAATCACTGTACCTTCTTGCTGGTTCAGAGATTTAATTTAACAACAAAAGTTGCACTCCAAGAAAACACTCTTGTTTAGTTGATTTTCTTAATTGTTGTCAATCACACTACAGCAGCAACGGTAAAGTAAGATCATTTGTGCCAAAAGTACAATAATGCCTGATACTATTGTATCCTACTCATCACGACCAATGTGCGAGGTTGACATGCCAATTAAAGCTACCTGGTAACCGTGGTGACTATCCATGGGCTTGCACTGATTGTCGGAATTCATTATTTAATTTAAGGAGGTCTCATACGACGATGCAGTGATAATTCTCTGATAGCATCAATACGCGTCATGATTCAGTTGTATGTGATTAATTTACACCTGTTCTGTTGCGTGCTAGCACATTGGATGAGTTGCAATGAGAGTAAGACCAATAAGAAGAGTCAATCAGCTGTTTATAGATTGTATGGCATGCATCAAATTGTATGTTGGGAAGATGTCTTTGTTCCTGCAGCAAGACAAACAGAAGATGATCCAAGCGCTGGTCAGATACAACGGAGGTGCTCGACAAAGACTTGAAGCTCAAGCAGACAAGGCAAGTATAATGTAGCCTTATCATTTCTTCTTTGACTTGAAGTAACAGGTAATTTGCAACGATCTGCTGATGCGTTAAACTCATCAGCCCAAGATGAGCGTGGCGTGGGTGCTTGGTAGGTGGGAGGTATGCGGCATGCGTTGTGCGCTGCTAGCATGGGAACCCTGTCTACACCAACGCACCGCCAAGCACCGTCACACTGATCAGCAGTGGAGATATTACTACTAGACTACAGTTGATATGTAGGGCGGGTGGGAGGAAGTTGCGTCTTCGTGATTGGAACGGTAGCTCAGACATCGCGCTCGTGCTTGTCTCCCTCCTATTATTGCTGCTTGTCGATGGCATAACAAGCGAACTCCTTGCAAGCGCAGATGTCAGCGTGGAATGGGGAGTGCTGCTATGAGGCAGCAGCATGACTGACATGCCGTAAGACCGCTGACATGGTTGGCCGCTGGTTGACAATACATTACATGGGTCTGGTAGCCAATACGATCACACGACACTTGGCTTGATATTAACTTCGCCGAAATATTATTTAGCTATATTTAAACTACATTAGAACCGATTTTAGAAGATTGAATTCACTCTCTCCTGCTGTTAAGTAAGAGTGTAATGTTGATACAGTACATAGGACAAGATCAACAACTACAGTCAAGCCTGTATTAGCGGCCGCCTCTATAGAGCAGTCAAAGTCCACTCTTCATAACTTCGAAATGACACTTTCTATAGAATCAACCGGGACAAAAGGCCACCTGTCTATAAAGGTCATTTTTCTCAGATCCCAGGGGTGACCGTTATAGACAGGTTTCACTGTAAATTTTTCCAATAGATTTGACATGGATTAGGCAAAATCAGATCTTGTAAAGATCAAATTGAACCGAATTGAAAAATTCCCTTATCAGATCACACTAGAGCAACGATATATGCCGTGTGTGCAATAGCAGTCAGTCCGTCTTCAGTTGTGTTTGTAGAAAATGTACAAATAAGAAACTCTGTATCATTGTTTGAAGGACAGTACAGTCCAACCTGTATTAGCGGCCACCTCTATAGAGCAGCCACCTGTGTATAAAGGCCACTCTCCATAACCCCAAAATGAAGTCATTTTCCTCAGGTCCAAAAGGTGACCATTTTAGATAGAGGTGCACCGATTAATCGGAAAATAATTGGTAAAGGCGATTAATCGGCAATATTTTTGTGATCGGTGATCGGCCGATTATAAAATAATAATCGGTAAAGTAATGGTTTGATATTTGAGTATCAAGTTTGAACATTAAGTTTGAAGTTTAGTTGATATTGAGTTGCACGTTGAAAAAGTTAAAAATCCCGAAGAAGCAGCGGCAATCTACGACGCATCTCTGTTTGTTTACGTTGGTTTTACGGCTTTTGTAATTCAACACGCATTCGTCATTTGAGCCAGCTATTGTTCTAGGTGTAAAGATCACGCCATTATCTTTTGATGGGAAATTCATGTGAGCGGCTGTGCATGAAACAGTCAAAACATGTGCTCCCCGCGCTCCATAGAGCGAAAGCAAGGAGGGGAATAGCTTCAAATAACACTGCTGCTTTGGGATATTCTTACTTCAAAGTCGAACATGTAACCACTCTACTAGTTTATTATCATTCTTGGCTACTTTCTCAGAGTCTGACTCTGCTATGGCAACATTTGCGATTCTCACGGCCGATGGAAGGTCGACTTCATTCACTTTTAATGTTATCAATGGCAAAGCTGCTTATCCTGATTTGAAAGAAATGCAGGCTTAGTTACTTCAGTTTGTTGTCTGCCTACTTTGGATTACAGTAGCTAGCATAAAATGGACTGAGAGGGAATTTAACGTGCACATTAGCGCTTTGATTGGAGTTACACCGAAACAAAATGCGGGACCCCTTCGAGACCGGTTTCTCGGTTCAAAATGCGATGCCCTACTTGATATTAGTTTGGGTTTGAGTTTGTTGTTAGGCATACCAATGTTTCATTCGTAATATTGGATTTCTTTAGTTAATGCATCTATTTCCTTCATTTTGAGTAAGGCAAAATCCATACAAAATTACATTAGAACTGTTGACTCTTTTGTTCTCTTGTTTCAAATCTATTGTGTTGGTAATCGGTATTAATCGGTTAATCGGCCGATTATGTTGAAATATCGGGAAAATTTAATCGGGAAAAATAATCAGCAAATTTCATGATCGGTGCACCTCTAATTTTAGACAGGTTTCACTGTAATACATATATTCATTATAACTAGAAGCAATAAACTATTATTTTTATTCAGCTTGACAGTCAATTGAAATTGAGTACAAATATTTCAATTTTCAGAAATCAGTTATTGTTTCCCTGAGACAGACTGTTACTGACAAATATTGGTTGCAATTTCCTAGCTTTATCTATTTCGAAGATTAGATTTTTGCTGTTCAATCTGATTTTACGGTGAAACCTGTTTATAATAGTCACCTCTTGGACCTGACGAAAATGACCTTTATAGACAGGTGGTCTTTCTGTCCAGGTTGATTTCTATAGAAAGTGATATTTTGGGGTTATGAGGAGTGGTCTTTATACACAGGTGGCTGCTCTACAGAGGTGGCTGCTAATAAAAGTTTGACTGTATGGTTGAAATCTTTATCTGATATCATTCTGCATCTTAACATCTATTCTATGGCTATTTCCTGACAGTTGCGTTCTGATGGGACATCGTTAATGGTCTCCTCGCAACAAAAACTTAACTTTCTGGAAGGATGCGTCTCTGAAGGATATGCTAAAGAATTGCAGCTTTTCCTGGAGGCTCCGTGCCGCATTCTGCATCGTGTCATGGTTAAGAAGTATGTACAATGAATTTAGTGAATGATGCAATCTGATCTGTGTGTGTGAACACCGCCATACAGTTGACAGTCTGTACCTTCCCTTTTAGAATATTTATTTTCGAAATCCCCTTATAATTCACGGAATAAAATTATTACACAAATTATTGTAAGGACATCAATTTGCAGTAATTTTGTAATCTTTCTTCTGTTCTTCTGCGAGAAACAAGCGTTGAGATTTGAGCTGAAATCAACAATTTTGACAACTAATGAAATTCATTGAAATTGACAATCTGTGTAAGGATAGATAATTTAATTGGCCAATTCAAGGTTAAAACACGACAATGAATTTCTAGTTAGCCACCATCTTTTTCAAGAGACTACTTCTAAATGGTTGATTTTGTGGTCACTTAACACAGGTTTGACCTTGAATCAAAGTCCATAATGATTCAACGTTGAAGTAAATTGTTAAGGCTCATCCTAATTTAGATGATAAGACTGTCATATTGGCAAGGCTATTCTGTAGTGAAATCTGTCTATAATGGTCACCTTTGGGACATGAGGAAGATGGCCTTTATAGACAGGTGGCCTTTCTGTCCCGGTTGATTTCTATAGAAAGTGTCATTTAGGGCTTATGAAGAGCGGCCTTTTTACACAGGTGGCTGCTAATTTCCGCTGTGTTTCATTTTATTCAGTTCATTGGTGCCATGTCATCAACTCTCAATACACAGATTCAGCTGCTCCAGTCAGCTGTCAGGCCACAACACCATCCGTGCTATTCTCAAAGACCTCAGGATGTCTGATTGTTACTCTGCAGAGGAAATGTTGACAAGAGTGAAGGGCACATACATCAGAGGTAAGTACATCAAACTTGTCTTAGATCCACTCTGGTTGATAACACCCTTCAGATTAAATGGCTACCACACATTCAGGCTTTACAGTTAAACAAGTACTGTGAAATTAATCGAAATGATAGTCACATTAAATAGTATGTTCAATAAAGCTTATTGAGAGATTGCTACAATTGTGCTACAGTAAAACTTGTCTATGTGGTCACCCTGGGACGTGAGAAAAATGACCTTTATAGACAGGTGGCCTTTCTATCTAGGTTGATTTCTATAGAAAGTGTCATTTTGAAGCTATGAGGAGTGGCCTTTGTACACAGGTGGCTGAGGTGGCTGCTAATACTGGTTTGACTGTATCAGCATTACTCTTTGACCCCACCATTACAGTTACATTTCCCCTGTCTTTGATGAGCAAAATAAATTGAATACCGGTAACCTAAATGGCCAATAAACCCCAACTGTCTCTTTAAGGTCAAGAGCCTTTTGCAAGAAGTTGCATAACTTGCATTGTTGACTGTACGAGTACCAGCCGAGAGTCGAGAGTCGAGTTGATGTCTTTATTGGACAAACACCGAGGAAGGAATGACTTGCAACGTGTTTACAACAGAGATGATTACTAGTTGACGGACAAATATACAAGATTGTTTACGGAAGGACTAACAGAGAAATGCTGCGCTACAATATACGGATTACACGGGACGACTTAACTAGACACGTATTCTAACATAGACGATATCCCTACATTGACGTAGCTATACATCTCACGAGGACTTCTCCCTTTGTTGTCGTAACGATTTGTAGATTTGGAACTCCTACAGAGGGTGTCTGATCAGGAAGCAAACAGCAAACTGCTTGGAAAGAACGTCAATCATGGTGAACTGAAGAGGCTTAAAGGTTAGAGAACTAATTATTTGATTTGGTTGTGGTTGCTATAATCCGCATTGCACATGTTGTTGTTGTGACAAAATACCAAACATGACAAATTTGCAAAACGAAGGCTATTGCACGTTTCCACTGTATGTTTTCACTGTAACTTTATTTCTTTCATCAGAAATGCGAGCTCAAATCCAAGAATCCGAAGCTGTGCACACGACCAACAACATGGCCATTTGTAGCAAAGAGGTCGCCCAGGCTACAAGTTCACTCTCTGATTGCCTGGAGTTACAGCAACTTCTGCAATCTTGGTATGGGGACAGATTTGAAATGGCTTAATTTGGAAGTTGTTCAACTTTGTTGATTAGGAAGCAGAATTCTGTTCTTTTTATTGACCCAATGTTGGCATTTCATTATGGTTTAATGCACTCCAAAAATAGCTTAGTCCAGTCATCTACGCAGGCAACTGACGTTAAACTTGTTGGAAATCGAGATTGCTCAAAGTACAGAAAAGTGGCGCGTCATGGGAATCAAATCCATGTCCTTTGGATTGCCGGTCCACTGCTCTGCCGTTGAGCTAGACGCACCCTCGTTAATCTGCACGAAAAATTTCCCTTATATATCTGCCGCCGAGTGAGCCTCGTTACGTCGTCCTGTACCGGCCATTTGGTACACAACTGCCTTTGATTTTGCGAACCACCATGAGTTGCTTTGTAGAGTGTCTAGTGTAAACATACACTCTCCAACAAAACTCATTTACATCACAGGATGTATCAAGACTGTATTTCCTCTATCTTGGTACCCTCTTGATCTCTCCTAACCAAGGCAAACATATTATATTCTCTTGGTAGTGTAATCCAGTTTAGGTTCAAGATTGTAATTACAGGGAATGGTTAGGATGGACCTAATGATTTTATTTTTTGTGAGTGTGATGTTTATTTAGCTAAAGTTGGTACAGTCAAACCTGTATTAGCGGCCACCTCTATAGAGCAGCCACCTGTGTATAAAGGCCACTCTTCATAACCAAATTTCTATAGACATCAACCTGGACAAAAAGGCCACCTGTCTATCAATATCATTTTTCTCAAGTCCTTATAGTGACCGTAATAAACAGGTTTCACTGTAACTTAGTTGTATTTCTGAATATTTGATGGTCTGAAATACCTCGTGAAGCAGAACTCGAAAACAGTTTGTCATCAATGTCACTCCATGGTTTTCCAGCCAAAAATTGTGATAATCAAATAGTGGTAAGTAAGAGGTGATGTTAACTTTATTATCCAAATTGAAATGGGCCGTAATATTAACCTAGATGGTATATAAGGCTTACACGGTAAAGAAAGTACAGTACAGTTATGTACAATATTCTATGATTCCTTTCTACTTTTTTCCAGGTGGGATCAGCCTGCGCAACATCTTGCACCATGGCTTGAAGAAGACGGCATGAATGTTGGAAAATGGATTGAACAATGGACATTTCAAATGACACAGCTTCGTCAGCTGCAATCCGCACATTAGAATCTCTCCTAGAGTAAATTATTTAGATTAGTTAGAATAAAGAATAGACTGCTGAAGGCGCTTGCCATCGCATACTTCAAGCGTACATGCTGACTTATAGAAACAGCTCGTTTCCCCTTCTTGCAGCTTCTTTGAACATATAAGAGATATTGTCTCATCTGTTCCTAGCAATGTGTTCAAACCAACTTAGAATACTTTGGAATTGTAACTAATATTTTAACTTTCAAGTGTTCTTGGAATGAGTCTAAAGAAAATTCAGACATCAGAAGATTTTTGGTTTCTCATTCTGTTCAATTATCCTTTATTTTGTCTCCGTTTAAAAAGATGTTTTACCGAATGAATCTAAAATTAAAATGATGATAAAAGTTGATATATGTTACCTTATATAACCGTGCATAAACCGACTTTTCTCTCCTTCAATGGAGACGTATCTTAACTTAATTTGTGTTGAATCCGCTCTTAAATCATCAATCAGTTCCTTGCTAATTAAACAATCAACCAGCTTTCATAGAACAAACGGTTGCCTCATACACACCATAGTCAAGTCACTAGGTATGCAGAACTGTGCTGTGCACTACCAGATGGATTAAGGAGGTCTCACATGATAAAATAAATTGCATGCAAGCTTGATCTTGTACAGTCGAACCTAAATTAGCGGCCACCTGTGTATAAAGGCCACTCTTCGTAAACCCAAATGACAATTTCTACAGAAATCAACCAGAACAGAAAGGCCACCTGTCTATAAAGGTCAGTTTCCTCAGGTCCCATGTTTGGTGACCATTATACACAGGTTTCATTGTACCATCATTAAGCACCATGATCAAGCTGTCTGTGATTAATTAACACCAGTTAAGTACTGTGCTAGCACGTTCGATGGTTTCCATTGAGAATAGGACTAATAAGTAGAGCCAATCAGCTATTTATAGAATACATTGCATGCAGCAAATTGCATGGTGTGAAGCTTCTTTTGCAAACAGTCACATGCGATGCCAGCTCATGTTGTCGCAGTGCCTCTGTTCCTTAGCACGACATTGGTTGATTGTGGTGGGAAACTTCTTTCCTTCTCCTACATTAGCCATAATTGGCCTGTCTGAGCTGTGTGCTAAACGAGTCCTCAATTGTTAGTAGTTCTGCCTTTACAAAAGTAATTGCAGTCCATTTCATTGTAACTCATAAAGGTCGTAAGCCAGTAGAATTCACTGGACTCACTTTACAGGGTTATGCTTAGCCATGCTGCTAGGCAACTGTTTAGCATACAATTGAAGGAATGACTATTCTCTGGCATGGTGCTATAGTCCTTGAAATGTGTTGCAGGTAGCAAACAAAATGAAATCCGCTAGGCAGAATAATACACAGAAAATACTGAATCAAATTCATTAGGACTAGTCTATTTGTTTATTAATTGCTTATTAACATGATCTACTACAATTTAACAATCCATCATTCTTCAGATTGTTGCAAGTCAATTTAATTAAATGGCATTGTGTCTTCAGTCATTCCTTTTTGAAGCCAAGTGCTTCCATCATTGCATGGTAGTAAACCGATTTGATCTGATCTCTAGGTCCAGATGCGTCTCTTGTGCCAATACCAAGTTCCATGTTGGGTAAAGGTTGTTGTAACACCACTGAAAGATGGATAAGAAATCATTAATTATTATAAACTGAATTTTTTTACATGTAAATTGGGTCGTTATGACATTGCCTTCATTGCAAGTTGACTTTCCAGGCAGTTGGTTTATCCGCAATTTCACTTCCATACCTTAGTCAAAAGACAATCACTAGGCTACATAACTATAAACGTACAGTCAAACCTCCTGTATTAGCAGCCATCTCTATAGAGCAGCCACCTGTGTATCAAGGCCACTCTTCATAACCCCAAATGACATTGTCCACAGAAATCAACCTGGACAGAAAGGCCACATCAGTGATGATTTGGAGGGGGAACGCAGGGGAACGCCGTCCATCCACTATTTTGTTTCGGGGGAACGCCGTCCCCTCACTTCTTAAAAATCTTGTAAGCATATTGAGTACAAACGGTGAAAAGTCCTTTTGCACCTATTTCCTGGTTATAACAAACAAGTCCTTTTCAAATACTGCGTGTACAAAATTGAAATGGCGACCCTACAGCAAATTTGTCGCTTTTCTTCAAAATGATTTGTTTTTGAGTTTAGTTTGCAGAAATATGACTGGGGTCGCAATGGATTTAAAGGAAAACAATGGATTTGTAAACCAACCTCGCGAAATCCAGAATAAATAACACTCCGTGCACCCCTGAATATATCACCATAAAATTAACTCAGAGACGTTTTTGAAGGGTAAACATTCCAAAAAAATTCCCCAGGAAGCATGTCCCGGATGCCCCTACCAAGAGCATTTCAGGGAGGGGCGGGGCTTCGCCCCTGACATATTCTCCACTTTATATCCGTTCCCTCACTTCTGTGATTTACAAAACATCACTGGGCCACATGTCTATAAAGGCCATTTTCCTCAGAACCAAAGGTGACCATTATAGACAGGTTTCACTGTATAAGACTAGTTTGATTTGCCCACATGTTTTTCTGTTTGTTTCATTGTTATTGTTTGTTTGTGGTGGCATTGTTGATCTCTCACACTTCGTGAGATCTGTCTGCCATGTGTCATAAAGTCATCACATACATTGTTGCATAATTTGTTGAATGAGACATCTGGATCCAAATGAAGCAGAGGAGTACGTCATTTATTCTGACTTAAATCTTCAGTTACAAAGACAAATCTAGTCTAACATAACTTAGCAGCTGCAAATGATCACTAAATCTACTTCTCATTTGGTCGGTCCAGACGAAATTGACAAAATTTATATAAATTGGATGTAAATTGAGTAGAAGAAATCTCGCAAATCATCTGTGTTTTGCCAGCAATATAGTCTTTTGAAGATGGACCTCACTGCATGTCAAGTAAATTTTGAAGCAGTCAACTTCACTGCAGCCTTACCCGGTTCATGACGCCAGTTGAGATATGATATGAACTGACTGTAGTCAACACTTTCTTCATCATTTTGTCGCAAACTATAATAGAACAGAAAACCACAGCATGTTTAATACAATGTCTATGTGCAAATAGAAATGTTGTGCTACACAACTTATGACGATAACTGAGTTTGCATCTGAGGGTTTATTTAGAGGTAAGTAATGCCATCCTACGTCCACTTTATTTCCATCCATCCTGCCAGCTTATCACAAGTAATGCCACCTTAACATGTCGAAATCAGAATAGTCACAAGCAACGTTTTCAAATAGTGTGTCAGGAATGCATGGTTCCATAGGCAGGATACGGGCCTGGGAAAGGACAATGTAATTGGCTAATTGCATGTTTGATATATCTGTCTCCAAGCTCGTGTATAAGTGTATGGCCTTAGTGACTCTGTGTCAGAATTTCCAAGAGAATGACATCAAGTAAAGCAAGCTCCAAGTACACTGTATTAGAACAATCAAATTTGTTCTGTGCAAGCAGGATTTGTTATCCTGCTGTTAAAGACGTGTCACACATTGTACAACAGAAGGGAATTTTCAATGCACTGAATCTGTTAAGTTGCGGCCATTGATGAGACACAACAGATCCTACTCTCTGAGAAGACTGATACTAAAATAAAGAACAAATGAACTGCAAGACTGCTGCTGAGGGAAGGAGCAGATATCGTTATGGCTTGATAATTTACATACACAAGCTGCAAAATACATGTGTAACTAACTAACTATATAACAAAGAGAAATTCACAGTACAAAGAAGTGCAGACAATGGAGTGTAACAGTGTGATTAGAGGTAAAGCTGTGTTGGGATGGACTGCTAGTAGAAACGTTGACTGAGAAAGAAACATGCTCACTGAGAGAAATACCGATAAGTCTAATGGTAAAGGCCAGAATAGCAGGACAAGTGCTCCTCAGTTCAAAATATACAACTTATTGATTATATCGTTTTGTTTCGCAGAGAAACATTTGCTTACCTTTCAAGCATAGTTTGCATTAGATGATCCTTTATTGGCACTGACGAAGACTTACAAATATTGCGCAGTACTTTCATAGGTACAAAACCAGTCCTACAAACACAACATCCACACAAGAGAGTCTTATTATAACACAAGAAATGACGGATATTGCTTAAATTGAACAGAAGACAACGTAAACTTATCACTTGAAATGGTTTGTATATACTTCGTTATAAGTCATTAGATCACTCTTGTTTCCGTGTCCTTGGGAATTCATGATTTCAGCATCATACTAATATCTTAAGGAAGACATAAACTTCAACTAAAATGACAACAGGGATATTGTTTGTGTCTGAAAGTATTCAAATTTATGTCAAATTGAAGTGTAATCCAATAAACTGAAAGTTCAAATGTGATTCAATTTTGATTGATCATTTCAAGTACAAACTGCAAAACCTGACAGTTAGAATGATGTATAAAAGATCGAAATGCCACGCTGCTCTGCCAGAATTGCTCCTTGGTCTCCTGGCTCCTTCATGCTTTTGATTGATTTATTGCTTTATTGATTTATTTATTTA